>CAWUFW010001211.1:1442500-1675000 GCA_963921515.1 Calotriton arnoldi
GTACATAAATAAAGAAGCAAAATGTGAAACTGGAGGCTAAAAATGAAGTTAGTATCCCCAGATTGATTTGTGAGAGCAGTGCAAGTGCATCAAACTAGATATAGTACTGATTGATGATGGGTGGCTCAATTGAATTTAGAAAGGCTCCAACCTTCCCATTAGAATTAAAATGTTTATTTTTTCTATATTTATTTGTGAATTAAAAACACATTTTATTGTTTGTGCATTTGTTTGATGAATGCTTGTTTCTGTATTCTTTTGTGTATTGTTTTGCGGTTCAAATGATCGAAAATACCTAGGCCAGGGTCCCTGGTTTCCAGTAATGACTCAGTGGAGGTTCCCGGATTCCTGTAATGTTTCAGTGTGGTCCCTGGCTTCCAGTAGTAATTAAGTGGGGGTCCACAGAAGTCAAAAGGTTAAGAACCACTGCACTTTGCCATTCCGAAGAATAGAACATGCAGCTTTTCAATTCTCCTAAAATGCAGATATTAAGGTAGTGGAGTCAGGATTGAAACAAACTTGGAATGAGACATAAAATCAGCAGTACGAGATTAAACCTGAGTTGGTAGAGCTGTTGCATTAAGTTTATCTATGAACTTCAATACATGGTGCGATTTATCTAAAGAAACGATAAAAGTGGACCAGACTCCAAGCCTTGGCAGATAATGCCATCTGTCTTCGGTCTCGCTCAACACTGTCAAGTTCTAGATTTCAATCAGCCACCTGAGTGCGGGTAATGTACTCAACAGACATCACAGTGGACCCATCTTATGAAGCTATTTGGGAATGCAAAATCAACTTAGATGCGCAGATAAACTTATCTGTCTGAGTATCATCAACAAATCCAGGATTGAAATTTTGATCTTGTAAATAGATTTTCAAATCAGAATCTCTACCAGTACAATTGGATTTCTGCATTCTCAAATATAGGGTTAGGCATAGGTTTGTGTGCATTCTACGGAGACCTTATGTACAAAAAAGTAGGTAAACACTAATAAACTTGCGGTTAGCTGCACACTTGTAAACTCAAAGGTGTGTGGATAATCGCATAGCAATTGCATAAAGCTTCTTGCCCATGGCGCACACACAAACACACCTAAAATGTGCTCCTCTCTAGGACGGAAGTGTGTTTCCAAGAAGATCCTTTTCCTACCTCGCCGCCAAAACCTGGAACACCCTGCCTCTCCCCCTCAGGCTATCCCCATCACTGACCCAATTCAGGAAGGATCTCAAGACCTGGCTCTTTGACTGAACCTCAGCGCCCAGACGAACCTGCAGCCCCCCTCCCACCCCACCAACGCATTGAGACCCTCACGAGTGAGTAGTCGCGCTTAACAAATACTGATTGATTGAACAGGAAGAATATTTTACCCAAGAGAAACAAAAGGTGGTTACATAACCATTTGCTTAAACTTCTGTATTCTCTGTTTAAACTCCACATGCATGCGTTTTAATGCTCTGTTTAGATTCCACATGCAAAGGTATACATGCTATGTGTATACTGGAAAACTGTGCTATCATAGCATTCTATGAAAACTCCATGAAAGGCACAATTTTGCTTTACACATCAGTAAATCTCCTGGAACAAATTTTCAATTTCACTTCCCCAATTTTGTGAATATTACTTTACTTAAAATACAGAAAAATACAAAATTCATGCAAAAAAACAGAAAACAGGCATGAAAGCTTCGATGTTCATCCTTAGGGCCTGAACACTGGCAACAGCATACACCGTTTGGACAGTACTTAACTGACATACACGTGGCATCTTTCCCTTCAGACACTCAAGCCAAAAGAGAGAATTCGATTCCTAAGGCATTCCCCTGAATTCAAACTAGGTTTGCTCGTACTAAATAATATAGCATGCAGGACTTGATCCAATTTTTATCTCATTAAAAAAGGGTAAGCTGCTTTGTCCAGTAAATAAACATGTCTGGTCAAGAAACCAGGTGGACCTAAAGGAAACGACAAATCAAACAAACATACGACTAAGAGTGCTCATTTAAAATATAACCACATGTTAAAAAAAATCCTGTTTTGGGAGCTAGATGCCTAATTAAACACTGTAATTTCTTGGCTGTTACCAGTATATTTTGATATATCATCTCTGATATTGTAGGTACCTTGGAGGTATCATTACAATCGAACTTTGATCAGTAGATATCAAAATGATGGGACATTTGCAAATTTTAATCCACTTTAACACTGCCAAACTTTGATTCTGACCTAGGCTTATTTTCTCAAACTAACCCCATAACATTAACACTGAGGGGTGAAATTCGGAGTGAGACACAAGGGGTATTTCCCATCACAAAGCTATGATGCGTATTGAATGGTTCCATCACGGCAACTTTTGCAGACTGTGAGAGAAGAGAAGTACTAGAGAATGAATAGACGAACCCAAGGGTAGCTGCCTAATGACACTGGCATGTTTTCCTATAATACCAATTCTACCAGGATAAGGAAATACGATGCCAGGGATGCCTACCACAGTCTCAGGTAGAAGGCCCAACAGAATCAGGCAATTCCATTGTCGGCAGTGCACTGTACGGAACAACAGAACAAACTCTAGGGTGCACAATGAAAAAATAAAGCACCTCACGACTGGATATCACCTCAAAATTGAACCAGATGTATGCCAGAGGTGCCCAGATTTTTGTTGGGGGCCCAGTTATTCTGTGTAGATTAATACAATCACTTATAAGAACAGATTGATACCCATACCCTTGATATCTAACCGACTCAGTTCAGAACAAAATGTAGAAAAAATAATAACTAAAAGGAAAATGTGTAGAAAAATAGACAATGCTTCGAGATGCTTCTTTGATGACTAAGAACAAAATATGGCTTAGACTTCTGTGCTGCATGACACATGCTGTCTTGCTGGGAAGCCATGGGCATTGCTGCACTTTTGTGTGACTGCTAAATACCTCTTTCAAGAGGAGAGTGCATTCAATAAGCTCTCTGCCCACCTCAGGCATCTCATAGAAGAAAAATGCTATTTAAAATGGATAATATGGTAAAGGTTTACAAGACCACTAGAATCTGAAGTCATGCTTTTCAACAACACGGTTTCATATTTTTTACCTGAGCATTGTCATGTTCACCACTTATCTGCATTGAAAATTATTTTCTAATATGAACCGCATGATATAGAAAACAGTAGCCCAGTCCCAGTCCCATGACCACGAGAACGACTTAAAATAAGAAAATCACTGCCCCAGAAAGCATATACTATAGCAGTGTTCAAAACAGCTGAACTGCTATAATGATTCTTGGATGTTTTCAATCACTCTGGAAAGGAAAACTTATCACCATGGTGGGGATGGTATAACCATAAATCCAGGCATTAAACACCTGACCCTGCAAAACCAGAGGGACCTCCTGGAAATTCAATAGCGTGGTCAACACAATTCTTACCCGTGTGCCCCGGGGAACATTTTAAATGACAGTTGAAGATTCAAAGAGTATAATAACTATTTTTACTGTAACTATTTCCAATTTAATTTCTATCACAGATATAGCCAACAATTATCGGTAGTAAACTAGGGATCGCCATAAACATCAGACTCGCTCCTACAAACAATTTGAAGTAACAACAAAAATAAGAAGATTTATTTGGTAGCTAAGAAAACTGAAGCAACCGTTTTTGCTTCATTCTATGTAGGCGAAAAATTCAGGGATCCAATGTGTTCACTGCTTGTGCTGGGTTGTGTGCTGTAGTAATGATTTTTTTAAACATGTTTTTTATTGAGATTTTGAACACGTTATATAAGCATAGAGATTAACAAGAGAGAGTGCAGTTGGGTGGGCCACTAGATGAAAATGTGCTCACGGTATATGCCGTTGTTTATAGGTCAGTGGACTCCGTGTCTGAGGAGGAACTCGGGGTGGGCCAATCAGTTTGGAGAGTAGGTTTTCCCACCCTGGAATCAATGGGTGACAGCACACCCCCCTGACATCCTCACGGTGTAGGGTAGTCGCCTCAGCTTTGAACCAATGAGTGAGCAGCATCCGCCAGTGTTCTGTGCTCGGAAGGAGCGAGTTGCAACTTTACGCTTGCGCAGCCTGGCATATATTCCCAGTGCTCCCACCTTCCACAAGGAGATATTGGGAAACCCCGTTATGGATTCGAACTGAGTCAAGATTTTTGTCCAATAAGATCTCAGCTGGAGACAAACCCACAGGATGTGCTTCAGGTCGGCCCCAGGGGCGTTGCATCTGGCGCAAATATCTGGAGCACCTGGGAAGATGCGGGTTAGGGTGGTCTGCTGTAGTAATGATGCAAAAACAATTTGCTCTCTTAATCTGCCAATGTAAAACCCCTACCAATTATATGTTCAGCTGTTCTGAACAGAAATCATACATTGGTTGCTCCTGTAATTGGGCATTACAAGAGGCAGCTCTTCTTGGCTGGCATGGTAAGGCGGTTATCTTCAGACAGCATGATTTTGTCAGTTTTAATCCAGTGTGTGGCACATTTCTACATGTTCAAGCAACCTGATATTCGTGCAAATCATGGCTGGCTTCGTGGCAGGGAATAAAGGAATTGTATTTTTTAAATAGAATTTCAAAAAGACGTGACAGACTAAGGTGGTTAAAATACTCTGCGTGGGTTATTCCCGTCATTAGTGTGGTTTTTGCATCTGGATGCTCTTGTCCATTCTCGTGACGGAATGGGGACTGGAGGAGGGCTTCTTGGACATTTTCCCCATGGAGAAAGCACTTTCCCCCAGCAAATCTGGGGATGATCCTTGCCCCTTTCCATCCTCGAAGCAAATCTCGGATCACTTACAGGGTTGGAAATTGTTGGAGGTGTTGGGGAGTGCCCATAAAGGTACATCTTTCCCAAACGTCCAAGGCAGACCATAACTTGGAACACACCCACTTCCCATTCCTTGAGCAGATTTACTACTGTGATTTCTCCTCACTCGTGGAGGAGAATCCACTGCAGTAAATGTATTTATGCCCACCCACCAGGAATATCTCCCATTTACGGTTGAAAATACCTTTGTTAACAAGGCCCCAAGTGTCTAAAATATGCAATATTTTTCCTAATTCAAGGTGCCAAATGACTACTTCCAAAACAGGAAACTAGTGTCAAATCAGTAAAATACAGAAACATTCAACCCACTGAAACATCCCACTTCCCTGTTACTTCGAATGTTCCCATTGTTTATACAGGTGGGTTTCACGAGTCTGTATGTCACTAACCAAATAAATGGTATTATTTTCTCAGCCTCAGAAGGATGAAAGGCTCAGTTCACCTGGGCATAACGAAAACCTGTGGAAGATTTATGGAAAATTGCCACAGCCAATGAGCCATTTCTCCGAGTAATTTAAGTGGTTGAGTGCTCTGGCACAGGATCTTGAAATGCTGTTGCAGTACAAACGAAATACATACAAAACCCTGATACAAGTAAAGAGCAGTCTGCATGTAAAAAGTTGCCACGAGGTGATACAAATGACAGCATGGGCGCTATTCAAAAGACAATAACATAACCATCACAAAATAAAAGGATCATAGCGCTGCAAAGCTTCAATACAGATGGCTGTTGAAGAACTCTGAACACAATAACTCCAAGAACCTGAGCAGTTACAACACCAGGCACATGCACCTTTGAAACTGGACTGTGTTGTCATTAATACTGTCGGCCAAAGCTACGTTCCTTAGCTATTTTTCAACCACAAAGTTATTCATACACTGGTTATTACAATCACCATGTTTAATAAAACAGTGTTTTCCAATAAATTGATAGATTATGATGGAAAAGGAAAATGCTACTTACCACAGTATGCATCTGTTCTTGGCATATAGAGCTGTAGATTCATATGCTTTAGCATAGATCGCCATCTGGTGTTGGGTCCGGATGTTTGCACTTTGTTTTTCTTCAAAGAAGTCTTTCCAGTCACGAGGTAGGCGACTCCTCCTTTCGGTGATAGTGCGCATGGGCATCGACTCCATCCCCAGATTGTTTTGCCATAAGGGTGATGATGGAGTTAGTAAGAGTAGTAAAGAGATGTCCATGTATAATGTATCTCAGGAAGTTCATACTGCAACAGCTAATGGTTCCCGGGGAGGCGGGTGGGCGCATATGAATCTACAGCTCTATATGCCAAGAACAGATGCATACTGTGGTAAGTAGCATTTTCCGTTTGAGGCATATGAGCTGTAGATCATATGGTTTAGCATAGACTATACAGCAGTTATCTCCCAAGCGGTGGCTTACCTGTAGCTGTTGCAGTGGTTTGAAATAGTGTTCGTAAAACTGCCTGGCCCACACTAGCTTGTTGTCTTGCTAACACATCTACACAATAGTGTATGTGAATGTGTGTGGTGTAGACCGTGTTGCAGCCCTGCAGATGTCATCTAATGGTATATTCCCTAAGAATGCCATAGAAGCCCCCAGTTTGCATGTAGAATGCGCTCTAGGGGGAATTGTTAATGTGCGTTTAGCTTTAATGTAGCATGTTTGAATGCACTTAACTATCCACCGTGCAATACCTGCTTTTGATATGGGATTGCCTTTATGCAGTGGTGCAAAAGCAACAAAAAGTTGTTTTGTTTTCCTAAAGGGTTTAGTTCTTTCAATGTAATATAGTATGGCTCTTTTGACATCTAATGTGTGAACAGCACGTTCTGCCACTGAGTCTGGTTGAGGGAAGAACACAGGTAACTCAACGGACTGATTGATATGGAAGGCAGAGACTACTTTTGGTAAAATTTTGGGATTAGTCCTAAGAACCACTTTGTTTTGGTGTATTTGCAAAAATGGTTCTTGTATGGTTAATGCCTGAAGCTCACCAACTCTTCTAAGAGATGTGATGGCTATAAGGAAGGCTACCTTCCAGGTGAGAAATTGTAGGTCACATGTGTGTAAAGGTTCAAATGGCGGACCCATTAGTCTTGTAAGAACTATATTAAAATTCCACACTGGGAAAGGTGGAAGCCTAGGAGGAATGATTCTTTTGAGTCCTTCCATAAAAGCTTTGATAGCGGGCACTCGAAATAAAGACAAGTGCTGTCTGTTTTGTAGGTAAGCAGCTATTGCAGCAAGATGTAAGCGTATGGATGTATACGCTAAATTAGAATACTGTAGGTGTAATAGATAGCAAATGATGTCTTGGATTGAAGCATCTAGTGGATTGATTTGGTTGTTTGTACAGTAAATTACAAACCGTTTCCACTTAGCTGCGTAGCATGCTCTTGTGGTAGGACGTCTAGCCTCTTTAATGACGTTCATACAGTCTGGCGGAAGATTGAGGTAACCAAACTCTAGGATTTCAGGTGCCAGATCGCAAGGTTGAGATGACTGGGATCTGGATGTCTTATCTCTCCATGGTTCTGAGTGAGAAGCTTGGGGGAAGAGGTGTAATTTTTGGTGAGGAACTACTGATAGTTCCAGCAGGGTTTTGAACCAGGGTTGTCGAGCCCATGTGGGAGCAATTAGGATCATTGTCATGGAATGTTGTTTGAGTTTCCGAACCACTAATGGAATTAGCGGGCGAGGCGGAAAAGCGTAAGCAAATTTTCCTGACCAATTCATCCATAGTGCATTGCCTTTGGACAATGGGTGAGGATACCTGGACGCGAAGCTTGGGCATTTTGCGTTGAGGTGTGTGGCGAAGAGATCTATTTCTGGGTAGCCCCACATTTGGAAGAATGGGATGAGAACTTGAGGATGTAGTTCCCATTCGTGGATCTGTTGTCTTTGACGAATGAGCAGATCTGCAATCTGGTTGTTTACTCCTGGGAGGTGTTCTGCAAGGAGATATATCTTTTGAGGAATGGCCCATCTCCATATGCTTTGAGCTAGTTGTGAAAGCTGTAGAGAGTGTGTCCCCCCTGTTTTTGTATGTAGTACATTGCTGTCATGTTGTCTGTACGAACTAGGACAGCTTTGCCTACTAGATGCATTTGAAAGGCTTTCAATGCCAGAACAATTGCTAGAAGCTCCAAATGGTTTATGTGGAGTTGTTTTTGTTGTAGGGTCCACATGCCCTGAATGGTATGTTTTTGAAGATGAGCCCCCCAACCAGTGAGCGATGCGTCTGCTGTTAGAACTATCTGTGGAACCGGGTCGATGAATGGCCGCCCCTTGGAAAGGTTTTGTGTATTCCACCACTGCAGAGAGCGATGTGTGCGGCCGTCTACCAACACCAGATCGGTTAACTGACCTTGAGCCTGGTTCCACTGATGTGCTAAGCATTCCTGTAGGGGACGCATTTGGAGTCTTGCGTACGGAACAATTCGAATGCAAGAAGCCATCATTCCGATCAATTGCATGAACACTCGGGCTGGTAATGAGTGTTGAGGCTGAAATAGTGATATCAGGGTTTGCATGTTGCGTATCCTGATTGCGTTGGGGTATGCTAGAGCTTTGCAAGTGTCTATTGTGGCTCCCAGGTACTCTTGCGTGTTGGAGGGTTGGAGATGAGACTTGGTGAGGTTCACAGTGAATCCCAAGGCGTGAGGCAGCTGAACTGTTTTTTGAGTGTGGTATATGCAGCTGTGTTGTGACTTGGCTGTTATTAGCCAGTTGTCCAAGTAAGGGAAGACATGAATGTGTTGTCTTCGTAAATGAGCTGCTACTACTGCCAGACACTTGGTGAAGACTCTGGGTGCTGTAGTTACCCCGAACGGGAGAACTTTGAATTGGTAATGTTGCCCGTCCACCACGAATCTGAGATATTTCCTGTGAGCCGGGTGAATGGGAATATGGAAGTATGCGTCCTTTAAATCCAGAGTGGAAAGAAAGTCGCCTTGCTGAAACAATGGGAGCACCTGTTGTAGTGTGACCATGTGGAAGTGGTCTGATTGAATATGGAGGTTTAGCTGTCTGAGGTCTAGTATGGGTCTGAGAGATCCGTCCTTTTTTGGAAATCAAAAAGTATAGGGAGTATACTCCTGTCCCTTGATGATATAATGGGACTGGTTGTATCGCATGTTTTTGTAACAGAGAGAGAACCTCTTGTTTTAAGAGGGTGAGATGTTCTGGTGACATTGCATGTTCTCTTGGAAGGATAGTTGGGGGAGTGCAGGTAAGTTCCAGGCAATAACCATACTGGATAATTTGTATTACCCACTTGTCTGAGGTGATTGAATTTCAGACAGGTAGGAACTGTGAGAGAAGTCCCCCGACAGGTGTGGGATGATCGGGAGGTAGTGGAGGGAAGTCACTGTTTATTAGCAGGGGAAGAGCGGGTTGAGTTACCTCTGCCTCTTCCCTTATTATTATTATTCCCTCTGTAGCTTCCTCAAAAATATCCTCTGGAGGAGGTAGATTGGTTGTTATTCTTATAGGAGAAGGAGGGATTCTCTGATGACACGGTTTTTGAGCCGCCCCTGTAAAAGGAGCGGCGAAAGGAACCTCTGTTAAAAGGCAATTGCAAGGCCCCCATGGACTTAGCAGTTTCGGTGTCTTTCTTCATTTCTTCTAGTGAAGTATCGACTGTTGGCCTGAAAAGATGCTCCTTATCAAAGGGCTGATTAAGTATGGAGGATTGAACCTCCTGCTTGAATCCAGAGATTCGAAGCCAAGCGTGCCTGCGTAGCTGTATGCTAGTGTTGATGGCACGAGATGCTGTGTCTGCTGCATCTAGTGCACATTTTATGGAAGTGTTGGTGATAAGCTTACCTTCCTGAATGAGGTAGTTAGCTTTTGTCTTATACTCATCAGGCAAGTGTTGCATGAGTTTTTCCAACTCATCATAATGAGCCCTATCGTAGCGTGCTAACAGGGCCTGAGCATTGGCAATATGCCAATGGTTAGCAGCCTGCGAAGCGACTCGTTTGCCTGAGGCATCGATGAGTTTAGACTCCTTATCAGGAGGAGGGGCGTCGCCTGTAGTTTGAGAGTTAGCTCTCTTGCGGGCGTTAGATACAACAAGAGAGTCTAAGGGCAACTGGCCTTTTATATATGCAGGGTCTGTAGGAGCGGGCTTGTATTTTTTATCCACTCTAGGTGTGAGTATTCTGGCTCTAACCGGGTCTTTAAATACCTAGTCTGTGTGTTTTAACAGGCCCTTGAGCATTGGCAAAGTGTTAGTAGATCTTTGCGAGTGCGTAAATGTCTCCACAAGGAAATCCTCTTCTAGAGGGTCTGTATGTAGCTCCACCCCGTGGTATTGAGCAGCTCTGTTGATAAGCTGCGCAAAGCCAATGTTGTCATCAGGTGGGGAGCGTCTGGATGGATACAGGTCAGGGTCATTATTTTGCTCTGGATCCTTATTATAATCTTCCCAGGAATCAGTGTCCTGTGGTATGTCCTGGTCTTCTGGTATATCTTGATCTTCATCCCCATCCCCGTCCACATAATCTTTATCCTGTGGGTCAGGTGAAAGTGGAGGTGGTGGTGAATTTGATGGTGTAATCGGTAGATTGGGGTTAAGAGGAGGAGAGGGAGGTATGTAAGGGGGAGAAGGGTTAGTACCCATGTCCTTTTTCTTCAGAGGTATAGGAGAATCCTCTGAGAGATCCAGTTTCCATTTTTTAGGAAGAGTGGCCCAAAGGTGTCCAGTTTCAGGGTCAATACCAAGTCTCTTTTGTTTTGGATCCAAAACTGTGTCTTCAGATGGAGGCTCCTTGGAAGGAGTATCTTTTTGTATAGGAGTGGATTTTGGCGTGGAAGATTTGGGCTGAGAGTCTTTGTGCGCCGAATGTTTCGAATCGGAGTGCTTAGTTTTAGCCTGTTTAGGGTCTGAAGGTTTTGGCGCCAAACTTTTCGGCGCAGAGGGTGTCGGCTACGAGCTTTTCGTTGTGGAGCTTTTCGGCTCCAAGGATTTTGGTTTGGACGATTTCGGCTCCGAAGCTTTTGGTTTGGAAGATTTCGGATCCGAGGCCTTCGGTGTCGAAGGTGTCTTCGGTGCCGACGGTGTAGGGATTGGCACATGTTTTGTTTTATGTTTCGTGCCGAAGGTGATGGTTCGGCACCGGAATGGGGCCGGCTCGAGCCCGAGCCGGAAGGCTTGTCTTTATGTTTCATAGCCGGGCTGGACGGCAGGGCATCTGAAACGTTTCCGCAGTGTCGACCCGAGCGTGATACCGGAGCCTTCGATTTTGATTGCGTGGGCACATGGGGAGTTGTACTCACGGTACGTTGACCCGAAGTGACGTTCAGGTCTTCCTCCATGTCGGAGTCGGCTTCGGACACGGAGACTAGTTCTTCTTCCTCTGCTTCTGCGGCTGGACGGTGGAATTCTAAATCTTCGCCGAAGGTGTCCGGTACGGAGCCGCTGCCGCGTTGCATCTCGTGGCGTCGAGCCCGACGATCACGAATGGTCTTTTTCGATCGGAATGATCGACACGCTTCACAGTCCTTCTCGTTGTGCTCCGGGGATAAGCAGAGGTTGCAGACCTCATGCAAGTCTGTGCGTGGAAACTTAGCACAACACCTGGGACCTAGCTTGAATGGAGTCCGTTCCATCGACTGCTGGCGTGGCCGGCATGGGTAGGCCCGACGCCCGCCTCGAAGTTCCCGATCGAAGGTTTTCACAATTTACACGATGTGCGTCGAATGGGAAACCGCGATCGATAGACAATACCGTTGAGGGTAGAGGATTGCGCGTCGAAGGGGTTCGAAAATGATACCGAACCGGAGTGCAGCAATACACATCCGAACCCGATGGCAGAAAAAAACAATCTGGGGATGGAGTCGATGCCCATGCGCACTATCACCGAAAGGAGGAGTCACCTACCTTGTGACTGGAAAGACTTCTTCGAAGAAAAACAAAGTGCAAACATGCGGACCCAACACCAGATGGCGATCTATGCTAAAGCATATGATCTACAGCTCATATGCCTCGAACATATGTGTTGTGTTAAATTCATTTAACTTCTGCATTGTGTATAGTAAAGGCCTTTTTTAGTCAAATACTGTACCCTACATTACTAGGACGGACTATTTGAGATGCCTGGGTGTTAACCTTCCAACAATCGTTTGCTGTACAAGTATTTGGAGGTTTCGTGTAGGAAAAATGGGTCTGTTCTTTGCCCCAATAGTGTAAATACTGCAGGAAGGCTTGCACACATGCGAGAGACATACACAGAACAGTGGCCTGCTCCAGGAGATCATTGCACTCACTTATTGATGATCAAGTCCGGGGCGAAGCACAACATGCTTCCATTTGCTTGCTTGTAAGATCTCCATCCAAGAGCGAAAACCATCAGGAACATCCAGGAGTACTGGAGAAGAGTCATTTGGTCGTCCAGGTGCAAGTTTCTAAAACCTGATGAGAAGCCAGTAATTAGAAGATTGGCAATGAAACAGCTATATTCTTTCACAACAAAAATAACCACCACCGCTCAATGAGAGCTCCACCTGCTTCTTTTTTAGGTCAAAGCCTACCAGACAGCGCAGCGGTCTGGTTTGCTATTGACATATTGGGGACATTCTGAAAGCTTCCCAGGGAATGCATTCCGCCCATTGCTTACCACTGGCTTTGTGTTTTGTAACTCACATTTGCTTGCTTTCTATAGGCTGTCCAGCTTGAGTTTGTCCCGTCTGTGGAGCATAGCCTATTTACTTTATTCTTCCATGAGTGCTTGTTTTCTGTAAACAGGCCTTTAAATCTTGTTCTCATCTTGTCACATTTGCTGTACATTCAAAGACAGAGGACAAATATCAGGCTCGGTCTTCTGAGGGTGTTTACTTTCTTTCTCTGACTTCAAAGTGAGAGGATTTATGTGACAATCGTGCTGTAAAAGTAAAGGCTTTTTAGGTGGTGCCATTTCCACAAATTACTGTTTGTGCGCTGTACAGGTTTATCAGTAAAACTGTATGTCTGTGCAAATGTAAAGGTCATTTCAATTGAAAATGTGCTGTCTGTAAAGGCAATGCGCTACCAAATCATGCATACTCCACTCTACAGCACTCTACTCCACTTTATGCCTCTCCACTCTACGACATGCCACTCCATTTTATGATACTCCACATCACTCTACGACACGCTTCTCCCCTCCACTCTCTACATATCACGCCACTTCACTCTATGCCCTCTACTCCACTCTATACTACTTTCCTCCACTCTACGCTATGCCATACCACTTTTCGATACTCTATATGCCACTACACGACACTCTATGCCCCTCAACTCCCTCTATGGCACTCCACTTTATTCCACTCAATGCAACACTACTACACAATGCCACTCCACTTCACACCACTCTACGCCACTCCACTATACAACACTCCTCTCCATGCCACTCTACGACACTCTATGCCCCATCACTTTATTACCTCCATGACACTCCACTTTATGACACTGTACTCCACTCTATTCCCTCCACGCCACTCTATGCCACTTCGCTTTACACCACTCCACAACACTCTATTCTACTCCATTGTATGGCACTCCACTCTATGACAATCTACTATACCCTACGCCATAACACTCTACTACACTGTTTGCAACTCCCTCTACGCCACTTTCATCTACTCAAGTGGTTCCCAAACTGGGGTCCGTGGACCCCCAGGGGTCCGTGACACATTCCTAGGGGGTCCGCAGGCAGCAGTTTTAAAAAGCACCGCAAAGTTCCTTGTATAATCAGCAGTTTTTGGGCAGCAATAAAAGTGTCAAGATAACTCCGGTGATTAATGTACCTGCTGTAGAGAGATGGAGGTTTTGTCCAGTGGCAGCTTTGACTCATCTTAGGAAGCGCTGGTGGTTAATATGCCTGCTGCAAAGAATGTCTACCACGCATTTTTTTTTAAAAACAGTATTTTGTTTTGTGCATAGCTCAGTGGGTTCCTGCTTTTGCCACAGAGATTCTTTTGCTATTGTGCAGTTCATAAGTTCCAATCGTAGTCTAGCACCGTGAGCTATGAAATGCCATCAAAGAGCTGCATGCAAACTGCATGGTACAAGTTAGTAAGTTATGCTTTTTCCCAGTCTTTCATTATCCCGATGCTGCTAAAAAGGTTTGTTTGAGTAGAAATAAATCCTTATTAATAAAGTTAATGCTAACCCCTGTGTTATGTTCTGAATCCTGAGTTTGTGCTTCTCCAGACCAAGCACTCTTAAAAAATGCCTAAAAGTATGGATGACATGTGAATCCTACACCTTGTAGTCCCTTTTGCCTTATGTAACATTTTCTATTCACTGATTTACACACATATGATTCATTGTCTCTCTATGTGTGTGATGTAAAGTGCTCTGACACCCTACATTGGTATGAGAGGTGCCATAAAACAAATTAAATACATGTGACAATGGGGCTATGGAGAAATGAGAGGCACTGTTGGAGGGTAGTAGTGAGGGAATCATTGAAGATTGTCAATCATTGAAGATTGACAAAAGATTACGGTATCCTGGTGCATAGTAAGGTCATTGTTTATTATGCTTTAAAAGCTAATACAATTTAATATATAATGACAAATGTGTTGTAAAATGCACCATTTTCCCCCAAATTTTCTTGGGGGAGAGCTCCCCAAAGACCCCTTTGTAGTGGTCAGGCTCACTCGCTGCACTTGGTGTGCACTGTACGGGGACTGGTCTGACAACATTTGCCAGAGCAGCTTTAGGTTTCCAGTCCAGCCTTGGCAGGAGCCTCAGGCTGCGAAATAAAACCAAACAATGAAAAATTAGTCACGAGATACAGCACCAACCTTCCCATTAGGATTTTTCAATTTTTGCAAATATTTTTAATATAAAAATACTAAAATCTTTAGTAATTCAAGTCTAGTCTTTGTTTGATGTGCACACGTGTGTGTTTTTCTTTCTTCGAATTACAGTTTTAATGTTTGAGATTTAAATCATACAAATCGCTTGGGGGTCCCCGGATTCCAGTAGTGACTCAATGGGGTCGTCAGGAGTGAAAAGTTTGGGAACCACTGCTCTACTCTATGCCACTCCACGACATTCTACTCGACTCCACTGTACAACACTCCACTCCAGTCTACGCCCCTTCACTCTACGCACTTCCACTCTATTCCCTCCATGACATTCTACACCACTCCACAACACTCATCCTACGACACTCCATTCTACTCCACTAACTTTTAGCCATGCTGAACAGCAGCCAAGCTGATGTACAACATAGTTAAAACACATTGGCAAAACGAAAAGCTCTTGCATAGGTGAGACCTATTGGCTTTGCCAATGCTTCTTAGTTATGGCCATGATCTCTCTATTCTCCTTCACACCAAAGCTTCTTTTGACCCTTGACGTGATACTTAAGAGTTTCAAATATTCTCTGAGGTGAAAAGTTGCTGTCATTTTGAAGTAGGTGGTTACTTCCTGCAGGAGAAACTTGAGGAGGAACAAAGCTAAGATTGGGGTCAGCCCACCTAAATTCCGACCTAGGCTGTCTCATGCAATAAGCTTGGGGTCAGCCCACCTAAATTCCGACCTAGGCTGTCTCATGCAATAAGCTAACTGCTCTGCATATTACATGTATGGTTCTGTGCATTAGGTCTAATGCAGGGAGTACCAGTTTTAATATTCTGTGTAACAGGTCTACAGTTCTTTTCTCCTGAAAGAGCTCTATAGAGTGAGGAGGCAGGGAAAGAATTCAAATTCCTTCATGGTTGCCATGCACTACATGCACCAGGATCCTTTGAGAATGCATATACATTGTTGTACAGTAGAACATATCCATCTGTTGATTGTTCATTCTCTCTAACCACAGCCACCCTTCTCTAAGAGAAATACATTTTTGGTACTTGCTCAACAACACCCTCCCATGTTCAAGCCTTATGTTTGCATGCCTGTCAGCTGCTGGAAATCTTTTCCTGTAATGGCCAAATTGCAAAGATACCAAGTAAATATGGATAGTATATGCAAAAACAAGTTTTACATGTAGATAATGATGTGTCCCTCTCACTCTCCAGAATCTCATCCTCTTAATCAGTGGGTATTTAACCTGTTCCTCGGGGACTCCAGGGGGTCCACAAAACCTACTCATAGGGTCTGAGACTGCTTTGAAAATTTAAAAATATTAATAGATTGATAAAGTGTATATAACTAAAGAAGCAAAATGTACAACTGAAATTTCTAAAACGTTCTGTAAATGTGAAGAAATCTTGAAATTTGAGACTAAAAATCAAGTTAGTATACTCAGATTGATTCATGGCAGCAGTGCAAGTGCATCAAACAGAATATAGTATGGACAATGAGTGGCCTCATTTGAATTTAAGAAAGCTCCAACCTTTCTATTAAAACTTTGATTTTTTTACATTTGTTTGTGAATTAAATAAAATATTTTCACCATTTGTGTGTTTGCTTCATGAATGCTTGTTTCCGTATTTTTCTGTACTCTTTTGCAGTTCAAATCATCAAATCATCGAAAATACTTGGGCTGGGATCTCCAGCTGCCAGTAATGACTCAGTGGGCATTCCCAGATTCCAATAACAATTCAGTTGTTGTCCCCGGGTTCCAGTAATGATTAAATGGGGGTCCACAGAAGTCAAAATGTTAAGACCCACTACCGTAAATAAAATGCCTAATAGATAGATCTTTTAAATAGGCCAAAAGGCACACGTCTGAATTTAGAAATTTGTGCAGGGTGATTTTACCTGGCTATATGAATTAGCATCTTGCCCTCGGATAATGCTTCTTAGTGCTCACCAGGTAGCCCACACTGATCACAAGTATTGGCAAAGCCACTATATCTTACCTTTGGGACCTACTAGCTTTGCCAATGGTTAACAAAGAGAAAAGGAAAAAGGCATTATGACGCAGTGGTCATGCCACTTTGTAGCCGTGCACAACGCACATGCGTGCGCCTCCAAATGACACTAGCGGTTTCTTTTATTCACTGATTTTGATTAGTAGAAGAAAAATATAGCGCAAAGGTGCTTTTTTTAAGTACTCACTGGGGTGGAGCAACCCAGATGGTTAGTGTTTGGAGAAGCAACACCAAGGGCCAGAGTGGGGGGAAGCAACATGGAGGGCGGGATGTGGACGAGAAGCAACAGGCAAGAGATAAAAAAGGATGTGGGTGGAGGGAAGCTGAGAGAGCAATGAGGAGCGGGCAAGGGAAAAGCCCACAGGTGAGAAAACAACAAGGAGAAGGAAACAAGAGTGAGGGCTTAACCCCCCAAAAACCCACAAATAAAACATAGTGCTTGGAAAGTAAGCAGTGGAAGCATAGAAGCCAGCCACACAAAGAGGTGGTACAGAGACTATGCTCTATGGACAGGATGAACCCAAGATTGAGAAGCTGGGACACAAATAAGAAGCAGACAAATGAGTGATAGGAGAGTCAACCAATGGTAAGCAATGGGCGGGATCCAATCCACTGTATGTTGCTGGCAAGCAAGCAATATGTCTTGCAACAGAGTGCGCATGCACTGTCTAGTAGGGTTGAATTAAAAAGGGGTGCGTTCTTGAAACAACAAGTTTAGAGATGTGCATTGATTATACAATGGGGAGAAATTTAAAGGCAATAAAGGTGAAAATATGAATAGCTTTTCTCTGATTTTTTGTCACCAATATTTAAAAGAGTCCACAGAACGGGGATGCAGCAGGGTGGTGAGCAATCTGTGGTTACATTGAGTATCCACCAGAAAGAGCATTACTGAAATTAAGTAACTTGTTCTTCTGATGGATACTTCTAACTGTAGATTCTTCACCTTTAGACTATATAGCAAAGCAGTACTTCCCCCTATGGTGGGTCTGTGGAATGACTCAGACCAAAATAAAAAGTCCAGCCGGACAAAACGGACATAATGCACTTCATGTCAGACCTGGCTATCAAGGCAGTAGTGCTTCGTGAACGTGTGCAATGATGCCCAGGTTGCAGCCTGGCAGATGCCCAGGACAGGCATTCTGCGAGCTACGCAATAGTAGCAGACTTGGCCCTAGTGAAATTAGCCTTCAACCCTTCTGCAGGCTGCTTCTTGGCCAAAGCGTCACAGATCTTAATGCAGAAGACTATCCCGCTAGATAAAATTCCTCTTCTGCATTGTCTTGCTTTTCTTTGTTCCAGAAAATGCTACAAAGAGTTGATCATCCATCCGATGATCTTTGCTATGAATAATGCAAAAGCTCAGCGCTCTTCTGGGACAAATACAATGAAGTCTCTCCTCCTTTTTGGAGGGGTGAGGTGTGGCAAAGAAGGTGGAAAGTGTGATGGACTGTCCAACATGAAAGGGAGTAAAATAAATCTGTGTACAAAGGCTGCTTGAGTCGTCAGCTCCAGTTTGTCTGGAAAGAAGGGGGTGTATGGCGTCTGGACTGACAGAGCTTGAAGCTCTCTCACGCAAAACAAGCTGATGTTATTGCAATGAGAAAGACCATCTTCAGGATCACAAGACGCGGGGAGCAGCTGTGCAATGGCTCAGAAGTGGTGGACATAAGGAATGTTAGGAACAAATTAAGATCCCATATGGAATCAGAAAAGGTTTAGGAGGAAAATGTGAACCAAACCTTTGAGAAACACATCACAATGGATGTGAGCAAGGACGGTTGGTGCGGTAAACGCAAATATTCCGCAAGTGCCATTAACAGTGCCAACTGCAAGTCCTTGCAGGGCCAATGACAGAACAAACAACGCACACAGTTTAGCTTGTAACAAATCCGTCTTATGAGGGTGACATCAGCTACAAACTTGTCCCAGTGCCCAGCTTAAATAAATTTTGTAGCAGGACACCTAGCTGCCAGGATGACATCCACTCCTTCGGGAGGCACATTAGTCAGCTGCCACCACTCAGTCACCACCCTAGGTGTAGATTACGCAGGCCTGGGTGCAAAACCCTGCCTTGCTGTTGCAGCAGAAGATTCTTCCAAAGCGGTAGCCCGATTGGAATACAGAAACTCATGCCCAGAAGTTCCAGCAATCACACATTTCCTCGCCCGAGCCACTAAGATAGCTTAGACCCAGTCGGTCTTGATCTTCAGAACTCGGGGCAGCGTCGGGAAGGCATACAGTAGTCATGTGCTCCACTCTAGGCACAATGCATTTCCAAGAAAGAGCGCTCTTGGGAACTCCAGTGTGCCAAAGTGCTGACAGTGACATTCTAAGCGGTGGCAAACAGATTGAGCCAGGGTTCTTCTCGTTGCTGTAAGATGCCCTTCACCACCTTTGGGTGTAACTGCCATTCATGATCCGCTAGGTGTCGCTGGCGGAGTTCATTGGCTCCGGCGTTTAAAGAGCCCACCAGTTGGTTCACGAGCAGGGAAAAACCCTGATGATTCATGCAGTTTCAGAGGTGAAGAACCTCCTGGCACAGGACCCCAGACCACTGTGCTATTTGCAGTAACACACAGAAGTGCTGCTGTCCATGAGAACCTGAACCATCTCTTTGAAGACAGCAGGAAGGCGTGCAATGCCAACTGAATGGCCCACAACTCCATTATGTTGATATGGAGCTGGGTCTCCATGGGAGACCAGAGTCTTTTGATTAAAACCTCTCCAAATGACCTCTCCAAACCATTAGTGATACATCTGTCATCACCAGCAGCTCTGGCTGGGGTAGGGTGAGGGGTCTGCTGCTGGTCCAAATGCAGTCAAGTAGCCACCACTACAGATGTTTTGCAGTCTCCTATGAAACCTGAAAGAAATCCAATAGGTTTCCTTGATGCTGGACCCACTGGGAATTCAGATCCCACTGTAGACCCCACATGTGTCACCTGGCATAGTCAGCAGGCAGAATGCAGAAGGCCAGTTGGCTAAGAAGTCTCAGAGCCATTTTCAAAGAGACCCAGTACTGAGGGTGAAATACTGAGCTCACAGCCGGAATGGCCTGAACTCGCTAATCCGTAGGGAAGGTCCGATAGTGTGCTGTATCCAGGATGGCACCGATGAAAGAGAGCCTCTGCGAAGGAATCCGGTGTGACTTTGGCACATTGATCGTGAACCTCAGTGATGTTAGAAGGTATGTTGTCATCTACAGGTAGTCTACCGCTGACTGTGGGGAGCCTGCTTTTAGTAGACAGTCGCGGATGTAGGGGAAAACTGATACCCGACCTCCAAAGTTATACTGCCACCGCTGCCATCACTCAAGGAGCACTGATGAGGCCTAAAGGGAGCACAGCAAACTGAGAATCCTTGTGGCTCAGCTTGAATGGCAGATTAGATCTCAGCAGACGGGTTACTCCGTCACAACGGTGACAAATATCTTGTCCGCTGAAATATAAATCCCATAGGATATAATGGGATTTATATTTCGGCAGACAGGATATCCTTCACCGTTGTGACGGAGTATCCAGTCTGCCAAGATCTAAATCAGGCCTATAGTTAGCTCAGCAACTATAAATGGTGAATTTCAGTGTTTTTTTTTTAGTTTTTAAATTTTCGTTTTTGTATTATTTCAATGCCTAACTATAACCTGCCTTTAAACTTTGTTTTTTTAAATATAAATATATATATATATATATATATATATATATATATATATATATATATATATATATATATATATATTTTCTGTTTATAGCGCAAACCTAGCCCAAGGGCATTAGAGCACTTTACAGCAGAACCAGACTGCGTTACAAATTTCCTTTTTGGACACAGGGAGGTTAAGTGATTGGACTAGAATCACATAATGTTGAACACAGATTGGAATTCGAACCAAGTTCGCCATGTTCCTAAGTTGGCAACTCTAGCTACTAGGCCTCATCTCTCCCATGCTAAGTTATCTATCCAATGTTATAACTTATATGTTAAAAGATACCTTAATCAATACATTTAACGTTATATTCATGAAGTACCTGGTATTGCCTTTGCCCATTTCACTGCCGCAATCACTTGCCGCCCTCCAAGCATGTTCAGACTGGACATGATCCTCCAAGAAGTGTCTGGTAAGGTACTGTCATAGCCGGCGTACAATACTTCAGGCTCAATGACTTCCAACAGGGAAATCAAGGTGGGCGTTAACTGCGGCATGGAGGCTGGGACCATGGCCTTCAACTGTGGACTCTCTGAGCCGTCTCTCATCGGTGTAGGACTGGCCTGCTGGATCCCTTTAATCTTCTTTTTGGTTTTCCGGGCTGTAAAACATTTAGATTAAAAAAAAGCTCAATTAAACACAGGCATCAAACGGGTAACTCACAGTTGGACTTTAAGACTAATCAGTGAAAAGAGGTATTACAGGGTCAGCAACACCAAACCAATTAGAAACAAATATCGAGCTGACCACATGAGAACACCACAATCGCTCAGGACCATTACCACTTACAGGAGAGGCCTGACACACTGGACCGAGAAGATTCACTGATGCGTGTAAGTGCTGCTAGGCGCCACCTGACCTTAGAAGTGTCTCAGGAACACTTTGTGACTCGGGTTTCTGAACCCACTTGCAAAGCCACCTGTTGATGGGTACACTGGAGGGTCAGACACATCATGAGTCATTACTTGGGTCTACTGGTGGGAAATACTACGCTCACACCGTGGGGCCTCTACCTTCACTTTTCCTCTGACGCAGAGACAAGAGGGGGTAAATTAGCTTTGAATAGGACCAGAGTAGTGGTGTTGCCTTGTTGTCCACCACCCCAGCTGTCGGCATGGACAATCAGACTATGTTGTCATCAACACTTGCAGTTTGGCTTAATGGGAGTGTTTTAGGCCTCTGCTTCTCCCCCTACTAGCAAACACAATCTCTGAGGAGCACAGGAGTGGCTGCGTCTTGAGCTCTAATTTTCTGCTCATGGAGCCGACGACTATTTGCCAACTCATCTGTGTATTCACACGTTAAAAAACGGGCAATGTCTCTCCACAATAGGTCGAGGGATCCACATATGGCCTTGACTGAAGTTAAAAAATACCAGCAGGAGGCTAAATCATCAGACGTTCAGGGTGTACAGAATGAATCAATCTCTTACAGATAATATAAATGCGTTCTTTATATAATCGTTTCACCCATAGCACTTCACACAGAACCTTTATGTATGCATTTACCATTACTCGATTTAACTTGGTACTCTTCTTGGTTGACTTAGTAAGGATAAAGAGATAATGTGTCTATCCTGGAATCTTAACAAGTACCTCACATTTCACATACACATCTTAGCTCGAGCTGCTTACATTTTCAACACATGAAGCAAATCAGCTTCCTGATGTAATACAGTCATCAGAGGCCGTCACATTTGAAAGTTTATCTACACCCTCAGGATGCGCTAGAGGCTTTGCAACTGACTAGGGAGCTACTGACTAGGGAACTACCGTTCTAATCCTGGCTTCCCCTGCTTGATCAAATTGACTAACTCTCGAACACGCACTGCTGTCAATTGTTACAAAAATGTGTGACTAAACCTGCAGATTTACTTCTATGCTTGGAGCCTATTTATATATTTTGAGGAATTCAAGAAAGGTTTTCATGAGTACTCTGGAAGAGATACAACACTCACAGTTTTTCAGGGATGATGCTGGAAAACATTTGTGTATTTCCATTTAAGTTCATTTGAAGGTACTTTTGCATGCGCAACTGTATACACCACTATTGTATGAATGGCAGTGACATTCATAATTTCTTCTTTTTAATTACATTCCGGTATTAATATTTTTTCACCTCGAGGAATCAATACACCACCACCAAATTTGAGGGGCTCCCTTCCCATTCCAGCGGGAGAAAGGGATTTATTCCTAAATCATGAATGATTTTCAAACTGGGTCAATACAAGTTTGTCATAAACCCAAAATCTCCAACCCTTTAAGTCTTTCCTACCCTTGAATGCTCACTCAGAAGAACATCTTGTTGCGAATGCGATTTATCTTTTTACGTGAGTAAAAACAGGTTTTCTGATCGGCAAAGTTGTCTTTATCCTCATGAGAAAGTTAAAGGTCTACTTAGGCAAAGCTGAACTTGCGTCCACAAACGCCTTTGAGAAGGGGCCCCATGGGCCATGGGATTCAGTTCCCTTATCTGCTAAGACAGAGAGCGCTTGGGGACCAGCTAAACGTAAATCATAGACACTATAAAAACATCTGCCCATTTCCAAAATCCAGTTTCCTCCTATGGAGTCAATACCTTGGCGCTGTAATTGGCTGCAGCAGGCTGAGCTTCTGGGCTTGCTGTTCACGTGAATATCTGGGCAGGGGTTCACTGGCACACAAATTTACGCACCCTTATGGCAGTGTCTCGTGCAATTTTTACCAGAGCATGGTAATCAAGAAACGGGCAGGTCTCCTGACAAAATCACATCATATTACAGCAATTTTCTTCCACTGGAGCTTCGCTTGCTGTAACTTGCATCTCTGCTTCCCTCTTTAGCGAACGAACGCCTGGGACTGCTTGTTGTGTAAAAACATCCGATCTTTCTGTACTTCAGTGCGACAAGCCAAACAACCCTCTGACAACCCTTCTGCAAGGCAGGAGCTGAGGGAAGAAAGGGAGACTTGTCTTTCCCTGGGATTGTTGGGTGAATGGTGCACTGTTCAAAGAGAAGGCAGGTTCAATGGCCAGTATATGTGTGCGGCGAGGTTTGGGCAGCTTTGGGGTCATGGGTTATGACTAGTAGTGCGCGAAATGTGACGAGTTACGTGAAATTTCAGAAAAATGGTGTACAATTACATGAAATGCAAAACCATTATTTTTGTGCTAGATTTTAGCGTGAAAAGCATCCTCACATCCATTTTGGCCATTAAGACGCATTTTGCCCTAAAAAAGTGTGCAAGGAACACAAGCTCTGCAAACAGCAGCAACATTGTGTTGCTCAAATGCGCTTACATTAAATTTTTTCCACAAACGGTGCAAGATTATGCGACGTGGCATAACAGCGCAATTTCAGGAAATTTTGCATATTGAGCTCAATGCAAAGTTACCAAAATGACGCACTATTACAATGGTGTAACGTAAATTTCACTCATGCCTAGTTGTGACACACTTTTATAGCCTCAAACGGGTTACCCTCAATTTCATTCTTCAGTGTTACTTTGTTGGCTGTGTCTGCCATGATACCTTCATGATGGGAATTTTCCTGGTCCTTATTTTGATGCGACAGACTACTCATGGGGGTTGAAAGTTAACGTAAATGAGTGACGCTACGAGGAATGTCGCAAAGAAGTAGATGTTCAGTTTTACTTTTGGTTGCTCGAATAGGGAGGAGAAAGCAACAGTTGGCTTTCTTCCAAGTCTGAGCAGATTATATGTAGACTGTGGAGGGCCAATAGCTCCAGGAAGGTGAAGCATTGATCCAGTGTAGAGGCTAGGCTTGTGTCCGGGCAGAAGTTGAGTTGATAAGCTCTGGATCACCGGTCGGACTGAGTATTAATTGTACGTTGTTCCAAACCGATGTAGAAATCAAGCACAAATGCGTGTATAAGACTATTATTATTTTCAATTGACTCTGTCCAAACTATATTATTCTGCTTGATTTTTTTGAGCTGACAAATTTCATTCTTTTATATTTGTACAGTAATTTTGTTTGGCACTTCTGGTCATTTTATATGTTATTTGCTTTATTTTGAGGAGGCATGAGTGGATTTCATGATTTCTGTAACAAATGTAGTATCAAAGGCTTTAGATTCAATGATTTCTTTGAAGAGTGAAGCAAGTTACCAGTTGGCAGATGTCAGGTTAGACCAGGTTCTTTAAATCCGGTGTAGGGCTACAGGTAGACGTCTCACCAGGAGCCAGTGTTTATCTAGTTCAGCATGCATGTTGTCACATCCTGGGCTACCCATCAGTGGTGGTACAATGGGTGAAGGACAATCAAGACACACTCCATACACCAGCTCACTCATGCACAATGAGGACAAATAGAATACCTCAACCTAAAGGACCTCATTTTAGAGATCCGTAATTTCAAAGGCTAGAGATGGAACAAAATCACCAAGGTATCAGGATGCCCCCTGCACAATTTGTAAAACAGCATGTCAGGAATGGCAAGGTAGCCTGTATGTCTTAAAAATAATTGAGAGTCTCTTTTACTGAACACAGAAGTGACCTCACCGAACAGGTGAAAATGCCGGGAAACACTTCGTGGGTAGCCATGCGCTTTATAACTATGGCAAATGGGAATGTTCGAGTGCACTATTTCTCAATGTGCACAGTGAACAATGTGTTAGTCCAGATGAATTCACATTTGGACATCAGATATTGATCCAAGGTCACAGACTATAGAAGCTGTAGCTTTGAGCATCCTAGCTGAATCCATGGTCTGAGAATGTACTGCAGTCAAATGGCATGTAAAGATGGCAACCATCAGAGACAGGAAGATCTTGCTAAACATTTGTCATACCCTTATCCAGTTCTGAGACCTGATAATTGTTCTTTAAATATTGTAGGCAATTCACTTTCCCGCACCTCTGCTCGAAAACATGGCCAATTCTAGACAGTCAGACGGGCAAGTGAGAGCCACGCTGGGTATGCCTGAGAGGCAGCATTGTTTCACTAGCATAGTAATGACGCCACAGGCCATGTCTAGAATTGCCAAGGGCCTTTCCATCTCAATTAGGCGCTCTGCTACATCATGTGAATACACCCAAACACACAAATCTCTCTGTCCGAAGTCTTCAAGAGAAAGGCACAGGTTCCAAGCTGCTTTAGCCCAGGCCATCCCCACATTGTACCATATGCAGATGGGCACAGATATTCGAACAATGGCATCTATAATAAGGGCAGCCTGCAGGTCGACCCACCAAGGACTTGAGAGCACCCGGACAGCCCTGTAGACAAGACCTGTACCATTGACAAACTTCTAATGGAAAAACCTGAACCTCAAATGGAACCAGGTTGATTTCTTCAGGGTAGTTTGATACCCATCCCATCCTCCTGGGAATGTATGCTTCTTGGCCACAAATACTGATGTGCCATGGAAACTCACTTAACTCTCAGTGTTGACAAGTAAATTGGACCCTTTTTAGGAGGTTCCCGATTTTGGCTTCCAAGATCTACTGTATCCCTCAGAACATTGGCGAAGAAAAAGAATCAAAACTGCAACGGACTAGAGTAAGAGGGTGCACATCATCTATTGTGAGCTGAAACACAAATCCACACTCCTCCGTCAGCCTGTCAAATATGGAGCCATCAGGAAAGGTCAATACGCGGTTGGGCTTTAGGGCTATATTAGGCTGTGTTGACTTCATCAATCTGTTGCGCTAGACCCAGTTAGATTAGGGTCCACTCAGGGCCTTAAATGGGCCAGGACTGTCCGGACTACCAGCACTTTTTTTATTTTGCGAGGGAGGGTACTGGCACTTCTCAAGAGAGACATAATACTTTTAATTGTAGAGTACCGGCACTTCTCAGAAACAAGCAGGTACTCTGGTACAGAGTACCTGCACTTCTATTTTTCCATTTCAAGCACTGGGTCCACTGCACCAGATGCCAGAGCCAGAAGGATTTACCAAAGTATGACATGTTTCTCGGTCCTCTTCGGTATGTAATTCTCATACTTTTTTGTTGTTGTTGGATGAACCAGAATGGTGTTTGGAATAATACATCAAAGCCTAAGATACTTCTCATAAAGTTGTGTTCCATTCTCCGATATGTACATTCGACTGGCCTCCATCTATGGGCCCAGCTTCACGACCATCATCAAAGTCTGAAAACTGGGTGTTGTTCCTGATGTTAGCAGGTGTATTATTACACAGATAAACAATCTTAAAATAAATATATACTACCACTTACGAGTAGCTCATACAATCATACACCAGTTGCTTTTGCTTCAAGAGAGCACATTTTTGCTGGTTGAAATGATCTCCAGTACTGATTCGTGCAACTCAGTTTATGGCCTCCCTGACAAGACTGTGACTAAAGTTCAAAACTTTGTAGCTCGCCAACAATGACATCACTCCTCCACTGGCGTTTATTCATGGGCTCTTTATTACCCAAAAGATTAACTTAAAGGCCCTTGATGGCAAAGCATGCACTTATGTCAACAATGTGCTATTGCCTTAGCAGCTGACCATCACAAAAGGTTGGCTGGGTAAAACCGCCTTTCTGTTCTCTCTTTGAGCTATACACTTTTTATTTTTACATTGTTCTACATTCAAGAACCTTCCCATTGAAACTTGCTTTCATAACCTCTAAGCACCAAGGACTAGCATTCATATTTTCTTCCTCACATGTACACCACCGCCCTAACATGGAGGAGACATTTAATGATTTGAGCCTGGTGAAAAAACGTGCCAGCTACGGAAGAAAGTTCATGGGCTAATTGCAGGATTAGGCACCCATTCTCGATTTTTAACCATGACGTCAAAAGTGGCTGCAAAAACAATAGGCACACCAAAGTTTACCCTTACATTAAACACCAATATAGTCAAAGGGGTTCGAGTTACATGATTTAACAGTTGCCTGCTGCTATCAGTCACATTCAGACATTTTGTGCTCTTCAAGACAAGACATCAGTGTAAAAGGGCCCTAGCTAGCATGATTAAAGAGCACGCCTCTCGTCTCCACCTCACATACTTTTTAATGTAAAGGAGATTAGTAAAGCGGAGCACTGTGACCCACGGCCTCCTTTGGAGCAGGCAGAGTTGCTGGAATTTGCCAACAACTTCTTAGCAATGGAACGCTTAACGAAACCATACAACCTGGAATAAAACCGGCTGAGGAAGGCATAAGTCGGGGGCTGGAAAGGGGTTCACAGAAGAAGGGTTGGGAATGTTATTTTGGTGGAAGTTCTCCTCTGATTGCAAGATATTGTGGAAGGTCAATCTGCCCTCAAATGCTTGAGGAGGTAACTCGTGTACTTTTAAAGTGGTGGGGAAGAAATAACTGCAATTTGGAAAGGGAAATTCTCCAATTCTTTAATGATTGCCTAGCAAGCCTGACCCTACACACTGATGTTTGGGAGGGAGTAAAGAACAGCAGGTCGACCACCTAGAACATCCTGAAGACATTGGAGAAAACTGCATTTTATTACAATTTCCCTAAACACAATGGTAAATTAAAGCAATGGGCTCTGTGGGCAGTTCATATCCTATAAATATGCAAGGTGTCAAAGTCTCCTATTATTTTTCAAAGTGAATATTGTATAATCCTTCAGTTCAAACTTTTTCTTTAATGTCCTTTTCCGGCACCTTCCAAGTGGATTTCCAGTCATATTCATACGTGCATAACTTTACATCTCAGGTCACAAAGCAGAGCTAGCTCTCGGATAAGACAGATATTACCCGCGCAGATAGCAAAACTGCTGCTTAGGCTGAAGTGACTACATATTCAAGCAGAAGACATATCTTTAGGTTACACCAGTACACAGAATTGGGCCTCAGACAGAAGCCATGATAATAATTTCGTACTAAGTAGTCAATGTGGATGATGAACAACATCCACAGGTCATAAAAGAAAGCCACAACAGCAAGTGTCCTCTCTCACCAAGGAAAGAAACTTAGCAAAAAGTATCCCAAATTCAGCATCAATTCTTTTTTAAACACTTAATTTATGGTAAACCATCACAGGATAATTTTCTAACACATTGTCATACATCTATCATGGTAGAAAGATATACATTCACGTCTTCATTCTAGAACAGCATTAAACCTTTCACAGTTTAAACATTATCCGTAGTTAGTTTTTCTTGGTTTTTAAGAAAAGCTCGGTGCAGGACACACTTCAGTGCTACAGGGCAATTAATTGTCTGTCAGTGACATATTGCATAAGCTCAAACACTGCACTGTAGCTGACATAAAGACAAGTATCAGCATGTTATTTTCTAAAAATGCAAAAACAAATTCCTGAAATGCCAGCTTTCAAATGTAACAAGGTCATTAGTTTCGCTCTCAAGTACCAACTTGTCATTTTCAACAAGTGCTCACTTTTAATATTTCCCTACATAGGCAGATACTGCCATACTTGCCTATGTGTTACCATCAAATACTGGGCATACAAGCAAGATGTCAAGTGTAGTCTCTAGGTACTAGGAGCGGCCATCAGATGACAGAAACCCCTCACCTTAGGCCAGAGTGGCTGCCAGATGATCTCAGTGGTCACCAACTATATATGATGTCTAGCTTAGGGGAGGGATCCTCACTGCATACTTACATTAGCGATAGCCACCGGACGTCAGGGCTTACTACCTTATGCCAGTGGTTGGTGCCTTATGACAGGAATGCCCACAATATACCAGACGTCCCAGATCTCCATCCTCACCTTATCTAATAATGGCCACCTGCTCCCAGTAGTAGCCGCCGGATGTCAGGGATGACCAGAATATGCCAAGGTGGCCACAAGTTACCGGAGGTGGCTAACAGATGTCTGTGGTGATCATTTATGACAGGAACGTCTACCTCATGGTACAGGTGGCTATGTTATACCATAGGGGCCACACGATGTCTGGAACCTCTTGTTATGCCATTGGTAGATACCAGACATTTGCACACTCTCACACATTTACATGTGCCTACGTACCCACATACAACGGAGACATGCATAAGACATCAAAAGCACACTCGCTCTCTAAAAATGACACACGTAAAAGAGACCAGTGGCTCCTTAAGCACTTTAACAAAAACTTCTCAAATAAATAAACTGCAGTCAAACTGTTCTTATCCTTCTCAATTATTTCTTTTCAACATTAAGTGTAGAATAGCCACGAAGCACTGTGTGGAAGTCAACTCTCTCTCTCTTGGATGTTACGTGCCTGACGGTCCTCACCTGGAGCTCGCCCCATTCGAATGAGATACTTCTTGCATGTGCTGACCTTTAAGAGATTTCATCCCTCGATGAACTAATGCAATGTGTACAATTTAGCCCCTACATCCCACAAAAGCAATGCTCCCGGTAATCCATTTGTACACTTTCTTCTGGTTTAGTCCGGTTATTGACACAGGATTAACTTTTTCACTGTGCACAGCAGAACTGTCTAGCAATTCAGCTTCTTTTCCTCGCGATCAATAGATGCCACTAGCTCCATTAAGACCTGCTTGCTTTGTCACAAGCTCAGCATGCACAGTAAGAAATGTTTGTGTGGCTTGTGTTTCTGTAAGCAGAAAAAAACACTCCAAGGATTTACAATGCCAATTTTGCTGTCTTTTATGAACTGAAAAAGGTGTTCTCAAGCTTTAGTAAGAGATGGAACAATTAGCATACGGCCTGTAGCATTGAAAGCGTCCATTATCTTTGCGCATCTCAAAGTGGGGAAACAGTGTATTTTAATAGAGACTTCCAGACACAGATTCCTGACCTTATGAATATTTCCCAGGCATCAGACTAGATCTGTAAACTTTTCAGCAGTACCGTGCAGGTAGGTGGCTCCACAATTATGCCGTTTTACTCTAAAAATGATGTGCAGAGCCTATGTAGACGCCACTTCACTCTGTGATGTAATTTCATTTCTTTCCGCGCCACCAGACACAGATTCAGTTACCTCTGGTCTCTTTAAGATGCTTATCTCAATCACATTTTTTTTTTTTTTTTTTTTAACAGTGTGCAAGGGTCATGTCACCCCTGAAAACAAGAGGTTTTATGTCCTATAAGGAATGTCACAAACAAATGTCAGACAAATTCTCACCAAATTTGCCTGTGGAGCTTGGGGTCAAGCAACGACTTGAAGGCATGCAGTGACGTCGGTGAAACCGAAGGCCATCTGAAACCACAAGGTGAAATTCTACGTCTCCAAACACCAGAAGACTCCGCAACAAGACCAGTCCAAGTCGAACATTCGGTCCCATTCGGGATCCAGAAGTAGCAGGAGTCGTTCCAGATCAATCCAAATCTTCAGGTAAGTCAAACAAAAAACGTAAGAGATCGAAGTGGGACTCAGCCCCTATCCGCCAGTCACACACCCCTGAGAAAGTGGGGGACAGCAGCATACATCTCGATCCCCCAGTCATTCCACTTCAGAGCTGATCCCGCAACTTGTTCCGATACAACCAGAGTTTCTGGGGATGTCCACCACCCCTGAGCACATCGAAGAGCTGAAGGAGTCCATGCTCCAACTTTTTGGATCCTTGTAGACTCCCTTTGAGCACCTGCGGGCCCCATGGAAAAGAGGTTCTCCACCAAGGTTACCATTGGTGGGTTCGCCCTCTGTGCCACCTGGACCCTGCGAGTCATAACGGGGTTTCCTTCACTTCCACTCTCGACTCTACCTCTGGTGCATCGAAACCAATGTTGACTCTGTCACCGCCAGAAAACTAGGCCCTGATTGTCCTATCTGACTTCGAGACTATCGAAGTCAACATCATTGAGGCGCCATTTCCTCCACTTGATCTACCTCCACAAAGACAAATGCACACCCTGTATTCTTTTTTCGGCATTAGCTACCGTTCCAGGTGGGCGGCAGAGAAGGATCCCGGAGATTGAAAATTACTGCGTGAGAGCAAGGGAAAACAGAGCCGCTTCACACCCCTCTATAGAGCACTGCGAAGAGAAGCATTGCAAAGCTGGTTTAAAGATAATAGCTATTCCTCCCCCTCTGTGAGAGTGCCTATCCTGTCTCACTATGGCGAAGCCTTGAGGAATGGCTTCCAGAATATCTGCCTAGAAATTCTCGATCAACCAGGACTCCGTCAAAAAGACAGCATCAGGCGAGTGTTCCTCCTGGAATTCCTTGATCTCTAGTTTAGGTTTAACTAGAGACTTACAGTTTAATGAGACAAATCTGGCAGAAAGCATAAGTTGGGTAGTGCCACTTGCCTCCATGCTCAAAGCCAAAGTGGTCACAATACAAAACCTGCACTTACGGCAGCTAATCTGCGCCTTCAATAGATCTAAAATATGATGACACTTATTAGGTGCTGAAGATGCTAAGATCCAAAGTGCAGCTGGGGAGTACTTTAAAGGGGCTGATCTCTAATGGCCAGGAGTCCTGGTCCCTGGCGCCGTCCAGGAGTGGCACCAGCGGCACACCCACTGCTTGCATCCGTGCTGACATGCACCTTAAGAAGGTGCCGAGAAGGACAACTAAACCACTGACCAGCAAAATGGTGGTATGGTTTGCAAAACAGGAAGTAGGAATCCAAACTTCCGACCCCCTCCGCTCAAAGAGCTAGTAGCTGTGGTGGACCAGAGGGTAGCGGCCGAAGTGTGCACAAAGAAACTTCCCTCCACCCAACACAGACGCCAACATACAAAATAAAGTGAGTTGCAGTATTTTTTTTAATTTCTTAAACAGCAAATGTAGATAAATGCGGCAGAATAGGCCGATTACTTGGTGCGGGGCTCTGGGGTCCACTGCACGTTCCTCGCTGACATGCCACTTAAGTAAATTTTCATGATTCAATCATTGGTCATCATCCATCCTGTAATACTAATCATTTAACTAAATCATTAGTTATGTTTTCCTTCATCCCCATCCTTACATAATATTGCTACCATTTTTTTAAATACATTTATATGACGCAGATGTGCTTTTCACCTTAACAAGGCCCCATTACTATTCCTTAATATTTCACATTAACATCTAACAATGTTTTTTGTAGTTCTGCCCCTTTGTTTTATTAATGACATATGCTTTTTTTCTTTCGATTACCCTTAGTCCAAATTTATAACATGCATTTTTATTCTTTCATTAAAAAGAAAATGTTAAACAGTTATTATAACTAGTATCATTAACAATGTAATTAATATTACTACTTTTCTAACTCAAGATTATATTATAATTATATGTTAGGTAAATTACCCAACCCCGTTTTTTATTATTTTCATTTACATTTTTGCATTATTAAACATTATTACCGAAAGTAATATTTTTTAAATAGTTATTTAAATTAAGTTATTCTTTTAATTTTCTCAATTTTAAATTTTATCAATTAACATTAAAATATTCTAAATAATAAATGATTGGGAAAGAACATCCTAATCCTCTTTTTTAAATGTATTTTAAATAAGTATTAACTGTGTTTGTTAAATTAAATGAGTTACCAATTTTTATATCTCATAATTCATTTTAAGCTAATTAAATTGCATTTTTTTAACTATACGAACCTATGACTATTTAGTGCCTGATTATGTAATGTCACCTTGATGTAGTGAACCGATGATGTAGTGGCGGTATACCCTGGATTCATTGCTACTCAGGCCGATGCTACTTTTATGGACAAAGAGAATGGCTGACAGTCACAACAACAACACCCCCAACTGAACAATAGACAGCTGCCCACTAGGAAGAATACACAGGAAGAGTCTTTTCTGCTGCTGAATTCTAGATAAAAATAAAGTGCTCTCCCAAGCTGTTCGTCTTGGCTCCATTCTGGCCATCCCAACAGATCAGAAACCTTTGGCTCACATCTGCTATCTTTCATTTACCTGCTCACTACAGGGGTGAGAAGCATTTGCAGTAGCCATGAAGAGTGAGACGCTTTCTAACTCCATGAGCTGCCACTGTAGGACTCTGAAAGCCGATAAAAAGAGCTATTCTAGCTTTCACTTTCTTCGGCACTCATATTGTGAGTGAGTGCTGGTGGTCCCCAAGGCCATACCCGAAAGCCAAAGCTTTCCAAGGCAGGGACGATGACAATGGCATTAGGCCACTGCATCAAGGGATGCTCTTATACATTTCTGGCAAAGCTCGGAAATAAAGGGAGAAACATGGCAACCTAGACTGTGCGGGAACGGGAGCAAGGTGCAGTGCAGAGTTAGAGGCGACGCAAGGTTAGTAAGAGAGGGAAAAGCAGTGCGTCAAGGGGGTGAGTTTGAGTTTGAAAGGGAGACAAGGAGAATTAGAGCGAATGAAAGAGTATCGTGGGGGAGAAAAGAACAGAGTAGGGAGCTAAGAGAGGGGATAGAGTACCAGCAAGGTTGGTCATACCTTCAATATGCTGATATCCATATGTGACACCTGTGCTACTCATGGCCTCAGCAGCCACTTGATGCAATTTATCAATGTGCCTTTGATGCAATAGAAGGATACTTCACAATCCATGCATTGCAATGGAAGCAGTTTCTGAGACTATAAGGATGTGACAAAATCTAAAAAAAATTGTGAATCCACAAAGTACGTTCTGTTGAGTAGTCCATTTCGTGAGGGATACGCTGAATTTGTTCTACAAACTACTGACGAGTGTTGCTCTGTCAAAATGTAAAAAAACATTTTTTTACAATAAACTCGATATTAAAGTAATGAACACCTGGATTAGGCGCTCATAGATTTGAGGCTGCTCATTGCACTGTAAACACGCATGCGCATCTGCGACTACAAAAGAGTTTAAACATCATAAAGTGAGGTGATGTAGAAAACCACAATCCTGAGAGAAGCCTTAGCAAGAGTGCATTTATTATGCCACATACCGGGCTCATGGCCAGTCAGTTCGATGTATGTGTTGTTTAAAGTCCCTTAGCACTGGGTAGTTCAAAGCCAGAAGGGCCTGAATCAAATCACATCCTAAGACCGAGGTGGGAAAAGGAAAGACTAACGAAACAAGCACACATTTCAAATGGAAGCGACAATAGAAGGAAACAGAAGCAGCCCCTCAGATTTGGTTCAACAACAAAAAGTGCCAACAAAAGTGCGATCAGTAAGAACAAGAACACTGGCACAATAACCATGTATTTCATATATTGTGATGTACAGATATTCTTCTTTATTTTACAGGACAACAGTATGGTGTCAGTGAGGTTTGAGTGAGAAAAATTGCATAGTGCAACCTGATAACTGAATACCCTCTAGGCACTTCTCGGCGGAACACTTTTTTTGAATATATAATCTTTCATGTTGACATTCAGCCTTTTTCATAAAGTCTGACATTTGTTGCTAGCAAAGCAGATGAAATACAGGGGTACTAAGTGATTTGACCAAGATCAGATCTGGAACCAAGGAATATTGGTTCTAAAGATCCGTGCTTTATGACACAGACTGCGCAACTATTGGAACCTGCATAAAAAATCATTCAGGCCTCAGACATTGACACAAATGTACAAAAATTACAAACACGGAAAGAAAATCTTTAAAATAATTTCCCATACATATCATGCGCCAACAAACAAATGTTCTATTTGTCCTTCATTCACAAATGTTCTTATGGTCCAACCCAATGTTTCTCCATTGACCGCAGAACAAAGCTTAAAACCATAGTTTTCCACCCTATTATATTATTCACCACATATTTAAAGAGATCAGAAAAATTAAGTGAGTTTAGCATTGCCATTTCAGAAAGACGTTTCAAAGAAAAACTACCAACAGAAGAAACACCCTGAAAAAACACCTAGAACATGGGCATCAATAGTTATGCACCTCTGTTTACAAACTACCCTCAGTCATCTGATTGACTAAGTTCATCGACAACCGTCAACGCCCAGGCCCATAATGTCCCTTTGACGGGGTTACCTATAGAAAATTAGAAACAAGAGCTCAGTAATCCCCTAAAATCCACCCTGTTGACCTAAACTTGGCCGAAAATGATGCACGGATTAGTCTTCAATTTTGACATCAATACTATCCTTGCCTTCTAAGTCAGCTTAACACCTATATAGCGAATAAGGAGACATCTAAAAACCATTCAATAACAATAACTTAAAACTGTACTTACAGCGGCATAAATATAATGACTACTGTGCTTACGCCACTACTACTGTGCTTACTACTGCTTGCACTGGTTCTATATTTATAAATACAAAATCTTGTCTCGACAACTGTAAAACTCCGCTTTTCATACCCAGAAAGTGTACAAGTGCATAGGGAAGGCAGTGATAATGGGGAAGTACCTACGGACTAATACATTTGCCATTAAGTTAACTTTTTACTACTCTTTTGCCCAGGTTCTTTCCTATTCTCGACTTGTGGGTAGACTGCAGAGCAGCTGAGAAAGAGAAAAGGAGAAGGCAGGTGGCAGCACTGGGCTGCAAAGGCAAACAGGTTGCACAGGAGACCCTGACCACAGTGTCAGTGCTGAAGATTGTATGTAGGGTAGCTCACGGAGCCGCTGGGCACGTTTGGCCATGACAAGTACATGCCTGGCAAAAGTCAGCACCTTAGCACTGGTGGTGGTGGGGGGTGCCCACACACAGATGGAGGTTGGCCTAGAAATCAAAATGTAGCAATAGCGGATGTAAGATACATTCAACTGGCACTGATGGCCTTAGCAGACACTCCACGTGCATTATTGGCACCAATGGACAAGACAATATGGTCCATAGACCTAAGTCTTCAGAATGCTCCAGACAAAAGCACATTCGCCCAAATCATGAAGGGCCAGAGGTACGACCATTGATGTTTACGACTTGCAAATTGCGAGTCGCAAACATCAATGTACAACAGTGTCAGAGACACTGTTTGCGATTCCCAATGGGGTCGCAAATAGCATGCCTCATGCATATTAATTAAGCTGTCGCAATTTGCGACCCCATTGGGAATGGCTGGTACTCCCAGGGATGGTGGCCTGCTGGGGTCAGCAGACCACCATGTCTGGGACTGCTTTGTGCAATAAAGCAGGTTTTTTTTTTTAAATGCAGACCGTTTTCCTTAAAGGAAAACGGGATGCATTTAAAAAAAAAATGAAACTTTTTGTTTCATTTTTTTAAGGGCAGGTAGTGGTCCCTGGGACCACTGCCTGCTCTTAAAAAATGTTTGCGCACCCATTCACAAAGGGGAAAGGGTCCCCTGGGGACCCCTTCCCATTTGCGAATGGCTTAAACTGCGAGTGTTTTGCGACCGCAAATGCGGTCGCAAAACATTCTTACATAGGGTTCAGAGTTGCTATTAGGAAGGGACACCCTTGGAATGCCCCTTCCTAATAGCGAGTCACTCACCCTATTTTGCGAGTCGCTAATGTATTAGCGACTCGCAAAATAGGGTTGGTGCATTGTGCTACCGTTTTCTGCGGTCGCAAAAAGGCAAAATGCCCCTCTGCGACCGCAAAAAAACGGTCGTACATCTGGCCCGAAGAGTCTCTTCAGCTGATGAGGCCTAGGGGTTGAGGGGAAGGCTTGTGGGGGGCTCAAGGATGGAAGGCCGACTCTGTCCTGCTGAAATGTAACTCGTGGCCCTCGTACCACCGCAGAGAACACCGAGGCTTCCTAGATGAGTCTTCGCTCTAGGAAAAAATGTTCATATCAGTCACAGTCCAGCTACAGCCACGTTGCACTCACGGAAATATTTTTTAACGCGCTAGAGAAGCTTCAATCTCAATACATCAAGATGTTTTTTTTCTTTTTAAAAGGAAAACGACATTCCATAGCTACGGTAGACAACTCTCGAGTCTGTGCCAGCTGCAGGCCAACTGTACACGTTTAGTCTAGGGAGAAGTTATGCAAGGGCCATAAATTAACCCTGATTTTCGATTCTGCTTGTTATCACAAGACCTGCCAAACGCCATTCAGCTGCAAGCAAGGCTCCCGCGTGTTTATGGATATTTCCTTCCACCCGAAAAGGAGCGTTTTTCAAAGAACAGCAAGGGGTTGTCGCCATGTCCCCTCCACTCACGGGTCCCTCTGTTGGGGTGGGGGGGGAGTGACACCTGTGATTGAGTTTAACTGGTAAAGGATCCTGGTGGAGTGAGTAATCCAATCACCTGATTCCAGTAAGTGCCACTCGTGTGGTGTAGGGCAAGGGTGTCCCTATGATATTGCACTCCGAGGCGAAGCTGCTCTTGTGATCGTCTAGCCTTACTCGAGCAGGCGTAGCTAGGCCTTAGGCTGCCCGTGGCGGCCCCTGCGTTTGCCGCCCTCGGCAAAATGATAGACGAGCGGGGGGAAGGGGGGGGAGGGGGGATGTTATCGGCCAAAAACTCGGTCTGCCCCCATCGCCCCCCCCCCCGAGCTACGCCACTGTACTCGAGTGAGTATAAACTTTCCCAGAGTTACCTCTACTTAGTGCAGAGGAGCTGGGAGTCGCGTCTTGTGGTCATCCACGTAACTGCGTCAGCTATGACAATGATGGTCTGTCGTTTGGGACGCCCAGAAGACCCGTGTTTGGGCATTAGGTATTATGTTTTGTATTGTAATTGCATTTATATAGCGCTTACTACCCCATACGAGGCGTCGAAGTGCTTTTTCGGCGAGTAGCACGCTACTCCAGAACCCATAAAGGATTAGTGGTGAAAATATGAGCTCTTCCAAAGGCACTATTGTCTGGGCAGCTTAGCACAGGAGCTAGGATCTAGTAGAGCCAATGCTGCCCGACTACTTGCTTCCCTAACCCCTCCCAGGAGGGGCAAGCCCCTTGAGCTTCCTGCCCCTGCATGCAACCCATGCACCCTACCGTCCCTTATGCCCACAGTTAAAGCAATTCGGTGATGGTGCAAAAGGCTGCAGCTTTTATTTACATACTGTCATACACAAACATGTTGTTAAATTTCAATCAATCATGTCATTCCTGCCTCCTTGCTTAACCTTAACAGCACAACCCTTTTCGACAGCGCCCTGAGCGAATGCCCCTTATCTGCGGGTCTAGCCCTGTTTTGCGGCCTCTAGGCTACACCTTGCTGCCAAGTGTTGTGGGCGGCCCTCATGCCTGGCCCGGGCTGCAAGTGCTGTGTCCACCCTCTGCTGACCCATGCTGACCCGTAGCCTGCTCCCTGTGCCCCTGCCGTAAGGCATCCCAAGAACACAGGTTTGAGCGGCTCCTCTTTGGCTATTCAGCTCTGACTGCTGTCCCTCTGTGCTGTCTCCGCCTTGCCTGAGCCCTAGCTCTGCATGAGGCTGCGACGCCCGCATTTCAGGTGTGGGTGGGTCAACGGCGAAGGCACATGATCAAGGGCGTGGGGGGGGCCTCCCACGCCCTTAACTCCTGGTGTACCCCCAGGGGGCCCCCTGCCTATTGGGCCGTTCAAACCATGCGACCCAATCCACGCCCGGCGATTTCCCGGGCTTGCAAGGTGCCCGCTCAATGGCCCGCCTCCCGGTAGAGGGTTGTCGCGGGCCCCTCAGTGGTCCGGCTTCGCCTCCCTGGCCCGCGTGCTATCTCCTTGCAATGGAAACCGAAGCGTTTTCCTTGTTCTCGAGTCCCTTGTTCCTGCTTTCTTAAGCCTTGTTGTTTCTGGTTTGGTATCACACTATGGATTTTAACCCGTGTCCCTAAGATAAATTGCCTCCAAATTTCCTTTTCCCTCCCAGTATCAAGTGTTAGATGTCTCCCTCTCTGTAGACTTTGCTTGTCCCCTAGACTCCTGTTGGGATCTGCTTGTAGCTTATCTGTCGAGCTCGTTTGGAGTTTCGCTATCGGCTTGAGTATGTAGCTGGAGCCAAGAACCATGTGGCTGATTGCTTATCCAGGTTACCTCTCTCATGTGATGATGATGATGTTTTGGGGTGTGAGGATTTAGAAATTGTTTGTGCTGTGTGTTCATTAGAAGATACTACTGGGGGTGCTCTTTCGGAACATGAATGGTTGGAGAGTGCGTCTGAAGATGCGGATGTTGTAAAGGTCATTGATCTCTTAGCTGGTGTATGGCCTAGTGACAAGGATTGCCCTTTTGAGCTTGTGCCTTACAAGAGGGTTAAGGATGAATTATATGTGGTTGATGGAGTATTAAGGCGTGGTGGTTTGCTAGTAGTTCCTGTATCTTTACGTAAGAGGATTTTGAAATTGGCTCATGAAGGCCATCCAGGAATTCGTGCAATGAAACGTAGGGTAAGACAAGATTTTTGGTGGCCTGCCCTAGATAAGGATGTTGAACATTTTGTTCGCGACTGCTGTATATGTTTATACGAGTGATAAATCCCAGGTGACCCATCCTTCCCCAGTTGAACCTGTTGTAGTGAAGAACACTCCTTGGACTAAATTGGCCTTCGACATTGCGGGTCCTTTTGGGCTCATTGGCAGTTCTCCCAAATATGACCTAGTTTTAATTGACTACATGTCAAAATGGCCTGAAGTTAGGTTTGTTGACAATGCTAACTCCTCATCTGTCATCAACTTTTTGCAAGATGTCTTCCTCAGGGAGGGTTTTCCTGAGGAGTTGGTGTCGGATAATGGTACCCAGTTGGTTTCTGGTGAGATGGTGAAATTTCTCAAGGATATTGGTGTAAGACACACCCTTACGTCCCTTTATCACCCCCGCAGCAACGGTCTAGTTGAGTGCTTCAACCGTGTTATCAAGGAACACCTGCAGCTGGCATTAGTTAATGGGCTGCATTGGCGGCAAGCCGTCAGTGACATGCTGTGGGCTGTGAGGACCACCCCCCATGTTAGTACCGGCATTGCTCCGTTTACTCTACTTAGGGGAAGGGTAGCTGGCTCCAAGTTAAACAAGGAATGGATGTCCAGGAGGGAGGTAGACACGAAGAAATTGTTAATCATAACTGATGTCAGGGCTGATGTTCAAGCTAAGTATGATACTAGGCCTGGAGTCTGTCGTTTTTTGCCTGTCAAAGTAGGGGATTGGGTGAGAGTCAAGAGACCTGGTTTTCTTCGCAAGGGGGAGTCTCGCTTTTCAGCTCCAAAAGAGTGTCTGCAGTGAAGAATCATGTGGTGGTGTTGGAGAACGGGAAAGTGTGGAACAAGTGTGCTGTTTCCATTGTACCTAAATCCATGCTTGGATACGTCAACAGAACATTTGGTGTTCATGTTCCCCCTACGGTTGTGCCCTCCAATGTTCACAGTAGGGAACCTGTTCATCTTGACCGTGTTCTTTCTAGGGGTGCATCCACCAGATTGAAATTTGTTCCTGCAAAGTTTCAAGATTAAGAAATGCTGTAATGCTGTCTCTTGTTATATTATGCTGCCTGTTTTTGCCTTTGTATTTTTTTTTCTTTCTCTTCTCTTTCTTTCCTTGTTTTTCTCTCTTCTTTATTCTTTCTATGTAACCTGTTTTTTTTCGTGGTGAAGGAAGGGGGGTGTGTTGGGATCTGCTTGTAGCTTATCTATCGAGCTCGTGTGTGAGCTTGTGCTGTTAGTAGGGTTCCACTCTAGGGTGTTGGGCTCCTTGACAGTTAAGTTGCTGCCGGGACCTGGAGGTTGTTAGACGGAATAAACCTCACTCCTACCTTCAACGATGCTGTGCCCTTGTCTTCCTTCAACTCCTTGCTCCACAGTTTTTTCAGTCTTCCCTCCTCCTGGGTCACGGATTCTTACATTCCCTGGGTCCCTCAGTTATTTTTTCAGTATGATCATCTATTTTACTGTCTATTCATGGAGGCTCCCCAAAGTATCTTGCTTATGAAGACATTAGGGGTACTAATCCTAGTGCTCAAGAATTATGGGAAGTTTGTGAAAGAGGAACTTTCTCCGCAAGTTCTTGCACCCCTACTTGTCTCCTACCTGATGCCATAGTTCGGTGAATAGGGAGGGATGGGGGTAACATATTGATTCGAGATCATAAGTAGAGGATGTAAGAAGGTGGTACAAGTCATCTATTTACTGGGGAAACTACACGGGTTCTTGTCATGTGAGAACGTTGCTCGTTTGTGAAACCAGTCTAACACCGCTTTGTACTGAAGGGAGAGGACATGATTCACTCTACTGCTATAGGAGCACGCCTCACAGCCAGTGAGACTACAGTGAAGTAAGAGACAGATCACTGGTGCAGTGCAGTGACAACCTAACTGTAGTAGCAAACACTAGTATCCAGGAAACGCGCCAGACAAGGCCACTTCCCCTCTCTGACTTGTAGGAAGGTCTATGTTAATAAGGCTGGGGCTGACGCCACTTTGTTTACCCAAGGGCTGGCTATGCACACAAAACCAGTGCATGTGTGTGGGGAGGATTGCATGCAGTACAGAACAGTAACGTCACAAATGTACAGCCATCATCAGTATGAACGCTGTACCCTTCTAGATGTTTTATTTGGTTGCTGAAACCAAGCACCTTCTTGCTGCTGTGCTACACACAAAAATCACACACTCATACTAATATACACCTGGGTATACTTCGACATGAGCTATTGTGTAAAAAAACAAGCCCACCCACAGAGTGTCCCGTATCCCACCCATAAACGTCAAAGTACCTACCTTACACACACACACACACACACACACACACACACACACACGCAAACATTTTTTTAAACATGGAAATGCATATAAGGAAACTTAACCAAGATTATAAAAGACTTCTGGACAGACAACCTGTTGGCCTTCAGTAAGCAAGATTGCTCAGTGAGTTGACCCAACATCCGCGTGTGACCTCCACCAATTCTGAATACTCGTAGGGCAAGCTCAGCCTTTCATCGTTCAGAGGGTGATAAACTGGTCGTCATTAAGCTGGTAATAGGAACATCGGGTTATAAGGTTGCAATCGGTGTGACAGAAATGTAGTTCTAATTACTCGTCCCACCCCTAGAGTTTTATTCACAGTAAATTACACATCATTCACTTCAGAGGGAGAAGAGATTCCCTTTCTGAGGCGGAGAAAGCTCCTATCAGTAAACAATGGAGTGATTTTCCCATACAGAAGGCGGATCGGATTCGACAGAAATGTTTCTGGGCAGCAGATTGGACTCGTTTTGTTCATATTTGTTCGGAGATGAACCCTGTTTAGTGTTCAGACACATCACACGAGGGTCTTTTCTATGACTCTTGACTTAGGCCTCCAAATGAACATTTCCTGAGGTTTGTCTGGCTTGTTTTCTGGCTTCCGGGGAAGAATGGAGCACAGTGTGACCAAGAGAGGGGCCTCCTTCCTCTGGCTTCACCCTGCTGTTTTCAAACCAATGAAGAGGAGCTGACACGCACTGCTGCCCTGCAAGATACGGCCCCGTGTTTTGATGTCGACAACTGCAGAGCCATCTATCCACTTAAAACCTAGAAGTCATTCTGGCCGCGGCAGCACATTTCACCACGACCACCAGCGCATCTCGTTACATCGCTATCACTTTCTTTGGCTGTAAAATACACCAGTGACACCTGACGGGGATTTGTCGGAATCTTACCTCAGGCTACCAAGGGAGGGAATTACCGTCCCCTAGATGAGGGCTGTGGACGTGACAGATCGACGACATGGCGCAATCTCCGGCACGCGAGCTGTAGGAGGACTACGGTGCAATTCTTTTAACATTCGGGGTATGAAGCCTTTAAACTGTAGGGCACGGATCGGTTGCCAACCTACAATTGGCGACTGGCCACTTTCAATGCTGAGGCATCCAGATCGCACTGACGGAGCGGAGAGCCTGGAAACTAAATACAGACCGCCCTTTTGCCAGGACCGGGCGTGCAATGGATTCCTGGCGCCTGCTGCTGTGTCAGCATTGCCGGTCGGGGCGCATTATTAACATCTTCGTTTATTATACACCTTCAAAACTTCCCATACGTTATACATTATACCACACAAATCACTCTGGTTGCTGCAATCGGCCACCTCGTCCTTTCTGTGGGCCTGTAGCGTAAACAAGCCTGCGTGCCTTCAGGAAGTGTGTGCTTGAGTTGGAAGACATCCAACTCTATTATTGGGGCTGTCAAAGCGTGCCTATCGCGGGTCGTACTGCTTCAAGGACGTGCTCGGAGCTGGAGTGCATAGATATGCATGGTGGGCTCAAGCTCCTCCCTCCCGCACGCATACAAGGCCCTCCACAGCATCGGACCAGCATGCCTAAACAACCGCCTCTCCTTCCACACACCCAAGAGAATCCTCCGATCAGCCGACCTCTCTCTGGCAACACAGTCCCACACATCTATAAGACCAGAACCGGTAGAAAGTCCTTCTCTTACCTCGCAGCCAAGACCTGGAACGACCTCCCCCTCCACCTCCGGCAAAGCCCCACACTGCTCCAGTTCAGGAAGGACCTCAAGACTTGAGTTTTCAGATGACCCCAGTATCTCAAAGAGCACCCGCTCCCCCCAGCACCTTGAGACAGTCATGGGTGAATAGCTGCTCTTTACAAACCCCTGATTGATTGACTTTACTATACAGCAGACCCTTTCGCCTCCTACTATCATGGTCCTGCCCTGCTGGCTTCTGCTCTCCGCGGAGTGCTGACTGCAGAGACCTCCCTGCGGTATGGCACCTGCCTTCATACCGGGAACTTGCCAGGTTTGCGTCCTTGGAATCGCATCAGAATCTCAAAATTAGGAGATGTCTGGGAAGAAGACCACGTCAGATCACTTGCTTTCCTAATAGACACTTACCACATGCACAAGTCACTTTCGCTATCTACAGCTGTGCCACGCCCTGGAGGTGCATCGGCCTGAACTTAAAGCACAGCCATAATACAACTTGTAGGGATTTAAAATTACAATGGCATGACGTGCTGCTAAAGGGTTTTCCAACATTGACTGCACATTGGTTACTACTACTCCACAGCCCCTTCATTAACTACGGGACAGGTGGACACAGGACGTTAGCCCAATTGACAATGACTGAGTGGAGGCGAAAGTTGCCCCTAGAATACTTACAGTGTCCATGCCACTGTGACTCATACAAGTCAAATACCTACACCAGGTATATTTTAACTCCGCTGCATTGTGTAAAAAGAATTCAGGTATTAGTCCAAATTGTCTGCAATGCAAGGTGGAATTGGGCACCTTTTACCACACAATATGGAGTTGTTCTGTTATACAAAAATGCTGAGTAAGTATACATTATAGACCTACTCAAGTTGTGGGCAGACTCGTAACAGGAGATCTGAGGATGCCGCTCCTAGGTCTCACGGACGAGTGGGGGAGGTGACCAAGCCATGAGACTGTTGGTGGCAACTGGGCTAGTGCTAGCCAAACAGAATATTGCCCGACCGTCATCGGTGGTCGGACAAAGGCCTCCCACTTTTAAAGTCCAATGTTATGGATTATTGCGCAAAGGCAGAAGAGTATGTATATACATCACAGGGATGTTCTTAGAAATATCATGAGATATGGGAGCCACGGTGGGATTTCACACATTGAAAGGTCTACTCGCAATGATGAAGAGCTACATGATGTGCTGTCGAGTTATTGTATGTTTCAGATTAGGCAACTGCCTAGTGGAAATTACTGTATGTTGTTTTACCTTACAAAAAAATCAATAAAAGAAGTTTTACACAAAAAAAAAAAACGGTATGACACAAGTGGGGCCTTTATTTAAATAAAAGCAGGCCACAGTTGGCTAAAGAGGACGATGTTACCACCTGTGGTCAAATTGTAAATACGTGAAATATACTGCAATGTTTTAATGTAAAAGAGCGAAAATCTACATTGAAGTACAGCGCTCTCTTGGATCCCATTAACTGATGTGCTATATGCACTTCCAAACAAACATGTAATAAAGAGTGGGATATATCTGATTTGTTGGAGAAGGGTCTCGATGCCTCACGTTTGGAGTGTTTGCTCGGCATTTCCACTCATTTTTAGTGGCCTTATTTGCAGCGTCTAATCAGCATTGTACATTTTTATTTTTATGAAAACTTATCTTTTTTGCAGTGACTCTCCAGTTTAAATCTTCGAACCAACACAATTCAATAGAAATTTCAAGTAAAGGTAGCATGTTAATGTGACAGGAAGAGGCCCTCATTCAAACTTAGAAAGCTTGAGAGGTACAGGGCAGTCAGTGACAAGTGTGAGAAGGCGTGTGGAATTGTGGGGATGGACATGATTCGTTGGCCGGTGAGATGCCGGTGCGATGGGATGGTGGAAGCGTGGGTTGCCCCATCTGTTTAGAAAGGGCCACTTGTAAAGAGCTAAATATTGTGTGTATGTACCTTGCCTAAGTGTATCATTGATAAAGGCAGTCAGGCGCCATTACATTTTAAATAATCTACTGGTTTTGTCGATTTCGCTTAAGATCTTTCTGTAGTAAGGTAATATCCAATTAGGATTTTTCAAAAAAGGGTACGAGATATGCATCAGCGTTTTTAAAGTCAACTGATCTTAAAAAATTAGCTAGTTACAAACATTTCCTAGACCATGAAAGACACTTCTTTAGCCACGCCATCAAACAAATTTTCTTTTGTGGTCCAGCTAATTTTTTATCCCACTTAATGCACTAAGCGAGACACACGCTTTTGATACAAGCAGAATCGTCCACCAACACGTTTGTGCAAAATGGCACTCACGCCTTTCATTTAAATATACACAAACGCAGCATGTGCACTGCGTGCATGCCTTTTAGAGAGAGCTCATTACAATACTCTTGTGTGTAATGGCACTGTTTCACATTTGGGCTCATTGCAGTCATATACTCTGACCTCACAGTACCTTGACTTTTTTTCTGCATGTCGCGTCGTTTTTCAAGTCACCTGATGAAGACAGCTCAGAGGGACATGCAGACACCCACTGCTATAACGTAAAGCAACAAAGGTGTGCATGGGTGCACATCAGGCGCGCAACGCCCATTGGGCTCAAAGGGCTTCAGCCCCCCCCTGTCGTGTGTGTCGCACACACACAGACAGTTTTTAAGCTGTTGTGGTCTGGCGTCCGTCTTATCGCAGCCGCACCAGAGTACTTCACAGGTCTTTAAAAGACCATTTACTTGTTAAATAGGCTTTATTGTTTTTCACCCCTTCTTGCTGAAAGAATCAGCCCCCCCGACATTTTTTGTAGCCCCCCCCCCCCGACATTTGACTCTAGTTGCGACTCTGGTGCACATATATAGCTTGCAGGCCACTAGTCTGAATCAATGTAAGGCAAACGTGCCCGTTACCCCTCATGAGGGCATTACATTAAGTATCACAGCATTTAGTATTATTTTTAGGTCTCGCATAGGCAGCACTTGAGCTGGCTCTTCGAGACCTGCTATATTCAGGATATGGGCTTTAAGCTCTGCCTATATTCCGCCCTGTATTTTTTGGCTCCTTTCAGTGTCTTTTACAATTGTTTGTATTTCATTGGTTTATTTCTTTAATAGTTCCTCCTTCTACTTCTTTAGTACCTCCTTCTTTTCAGTTGTAACCTCTCATAAGGACAGCAACTCTTACATGTGACTTTTATTCGAAACGTTTTATTTACAGTTTCTCATAGTAGCGGCCCGTGGTGGGAGTGCTGCCGGGCGGTGACGCAGGGCGGGGGAGGAGAGGGCGGGGGGTAGTAAACTACGGATTTCGGCCGCACTGAGGTAAGTAAACAAAACAATAAATAAAACGAATGTCGTTGCGCGCGCTGCATCGCGTTTGGCGATGCAGCGCGCGCAACGAAATTCGTTTTATTTATTGTTTTGTTTACTTACCTCAGTGCGGCCGAAATCCGTAGTTTACTACCCCCCGCCCTGCCCCTCCCCCGCGTCACCGCCCGGCAGCACTCCCACCACGGGCCGCTACTGCCATTATCAGCACATAGATATGGGCTTTACATGTTTTGTATAATTTAGATACTCTATTACCATTCATGGCACGCCGCACCTTTGCTTCACACATTTAAAGCCAAGGATCGGCGTGCCGCGATTGCTACAAAAGTAAATAGAAAAAAAACAGGCAGCCGCCGACTTTCTTTTCTATTTATTTACTTCTGTAGCGCGGCGTGCTGCAAATGGTGATAAAGTACATACATTTTTTAAAAAGCAAGCAGCCGCCTTAACAGCATTATCAATTTTCCATTTCAACATGACGGCCACCCGCCTTTACTTCCTGTTTATTTAGTTTTCTATCATTAACGGCAAGGTGCACTTTAGCTTACAACATATATAGGGACATCTTAAGGATTTTGGAGGCCCTGGGCCAAACATATTTTGGGGGCCCCTGTTCAGAACAGCTTTGAATTTATGATCCAATTTGAGCCCCTGTTTCCCAAGCAGTTTCTGCTTCCTCAGCTGCGTTAGCGATCCAGTTTGCATCATAGGCATTAGCCTATATATTCCCGATGAAAATGGACGCGCGCAGCTGACAGAGGTAGAATCTAGTGTTTCCTGCCCTGCTACTAGGTTTTTATTACCTTTTAAATTGTATATGTGTGGCTGAATTACTCAGTGCTTTTTAACAATTTCTCCTACCTACGCGCGCTTGCACTTTACTTGATTCTGCTTGCCTACCCTCCTTAGCTGCTCCGATTCGCATCTTGCTTTTCCTCCAGTCGTGGTCTGCTGCGGCTGATACGCCCATTGTGCGGAGGGCTGGGACTACTATCAGGCTCCTCACTTCCGCCCACGCAGTTTCCGCTTCCTCAGTTGCATTGGTGATCCAGTTTGCATCATAGGCATTAGCCTATATATTCCCAATGCAAACGGACGCGCGCAGCTGGCGCGCCTGTGCAGCTGGCACGCCACAGGCACGCCAAAGCCAAGCCCGTCTGCGCCCGTCAGCGTCCCGGAGGCGTCCGGCGCCGGCCATGCTGCCCAGTTCCCCTCCGGTGAGTTTCTTCCACTATATTACAATAGGGGAAAACTGCTTAGCCTTAGGCGGCTACCATTATGTCAGTGTACAGCGGCTGATCCGAGCGTGGAGGTAGACTTTCGATGCAATAAGTGCAACTGGTCTCTCCTCCAGCCCAGGAAACTCGCACCCAAGATCCTCCCACGCAACAGTAAGTGTAAAAACAATAAGAAAACAGAGGCATAAAGGCCACCCTTTTAAATTGTCGCACTATGCAAAAGCATGAACCACACATTTATGACCTACTTTTAGACGAACAGCCTGATCTTTTATTTCTCACTGAGACCTGGCTGTCTGAAGCCTCCAACCCTACTATCACTTCGGCCATCCCTACGGATTATAAAATCCTTAGGAGGGACCGACCGAGTGGGAAGGGGGGCGGTGTCGCCATAATTTACAATAAAAAACTAGACTGCTCTTCCATCCTGATGGAAAACATCGAGGGCACAGAGTCCTTAGGCTTCCGCTGTACCTTATCCCCCCATCATAGCATAGCTGGTTTTCTGATTTACAGACCTCTCGGTGCAATTGGAAATTTTATTACTGCGCTTAATGCAGCCACCAACTCCCTGGCCTTAAAATACAACAACTGCCTTATTCTGGGAGATTTCAATATACATATGGACAATGGAAAAGACCCTCAAACAATTTCCTTGTTGGAGACACTGCAGGCCTGCAACATGTTTCCATCTATTTCTTCGGCCACCCATGAGAAGGGCCATACCCTAGACCAAATCTTTCACAACTTTGACATATCGGTAAGCCTACCTCTTCCCATTACCTGGTCTAACCACCTCCTATTAAAATTCGTCATTCCCAACTCTGCCACAGCCCTTCGGGCTAACGCAAGGCAGAGGGTCCCTAATTACAGGACGTTCCATAAAATATCCATCCCGATGTTAGCAGACGCCCTCGGTCGTTCCTCACCGGAGCTGTCTGGCTGCCCCGACTCGGACGCCCTCGCAATAGATTCATGGCTCCGAACCAACATTGGTGCAGCGGTACCGGTTGTTTCTCACTCCTCAAAGAGGTCGGCCCCACCAGCTCCATGGTTTAATGATTCCCTCAGATCTATCAAAAGTAATTGTAGAAAAATGGAACGGAAATGGCCTAAATCCTATCTACCTGAGGACAGGAAGGTGTATAAAGACACCTTAAAAGCTCATTACATTCTCGTGAAGGCAGCCAAGAAAAACTTCTTTAAAACCAAGATAGAAAATGCCCAAAATAAGAGTAAGGAAATCTTTAGCATAGTTAAATCCTTTACCGCCCCAAAAGCAGGCACTAAGGAAGGGCCATGCACAGAAGAATGGTCTAAGCAAATAGCTCAATTCTTCCACAAAAAGATCTCCGTGATCCAACAAGCCTTCACTAACATCTCAGAGGAAGAACTGACCTTCTACCTTAGTTCTTATAGCAAATTTCACCTCTTGGATCCTCCATCTTTATTAGCTTTCCCTGAAGTTTCAGCTTGAAGAGTCACTGACCCTTCTCCAAAGCATTAAGTCTGGCTCTCCTACCGACCCATGTCCAGCGAATATCCTGAACCTATTAGCTCCCACCATAAACCCCACGGTAAACCAGCTCTTTAATGCTTCCCTTGCCTTAGGCAACATGCCGAAATTATGGAAGAATGCTAAGATTCTTCCACTGATAAAAAAGGCTAACGCCAAACCGACGGACCCTGCCAACTACAGGCCAATCTCCCTTCTTCCGGCCCTCTCCAAAGTATTAGAGAAGCATGTAAACAAGGCCCTCCAAAAACACATTGAAGATGGGAAGCTCCTTCATGAGTCCCAATTCGGTTTTAGGGCTAACTACAGTACCGAGTCCGCTCTGCTGGAAGCGACTACATTTCTCAAGGGTAAGCTGGACCAGGGAGGCAAGGCTGTTCTGATACTGCTTGATCTGTCGGCGGCCTTCGATACGGTCCCACTTGAGAGGCTCCTGGAGAGACTTGGTAACATCGGCCTGAGGGGGACCGCCTTAACATGGATGTCATCCTTCTTGGCAAATAGATCTCAGAACATCTGGCTCCCCCCTTTCTCATCCCCGGTTCCGGCCATGAATGTAGGTGTCCCTCAGGGCTCCATTCTCAGCCCTACCCTTTTTAATATATATCTATCCCCCTTGCATTTCTGGTAGAGGAAGAGGGCGTCAAAATTGTTTCCTATGCTGATGACACTCAGCTGATTTTTACATGTGAAAAAGGAACCGACTTTGACGGGGCAATGATTAGGTCTTGCCTCACAAAGGTTTTTAACTGGCTTAAGATCAATCAGCTGAAGTGCAATCCTGACAAAACTGAAGTTGTTTTCTTTGGTAATCCAGAAACGCCTGACTGGAGCTCTTGGTGGCCAAAAGATCTGCCGCCCGCGGAAAAGGAGAAAGTCAAAAACTTAGGAATTGTCATAGATAAGACACACTCCATGCGCTTTCAAATCCAAAATCTAACTGGCGCTTGCTTTGGCATACTCCGGATGCTAAAAAAATTCCTGCCACTGTTACCGCTTGAGAGCAGAAAGATCGTGGTGCAGGCTCTGGTGACATCAAAGCTTGACTATGTCAACAGCTTGTACCTCGGTCTTCCCAAATCCCTTATCCAACGCATACAAGTGGTACAAAACGCGGCTGCCAGACCCATCCTGAGACCTAAACCCAGATCTATTATGACCCCTATTCTTAAGTCTCTACACTGGCTCCGCATAAAAAAACGGATCGACTTCAAAGCGATGACCATGTTCTTTAAAGCTTTCCATGGCTTAGGAGCCGGCTACCTAAATCGCGTTAAAGCGCGTTAATCGCTACACAACATCTAGACCCCTAAGATCTTCCAATGCCAACCTGGCCATCGTGCCTAAAATATGCCGTGCCCGCACTGGAGGCAGATCCCTCGGCCTTCTAGGCGCAAAATTGTGGAATAGACTCCCTGAGTCTCTGAGACTAACCACAGACCTACTCTCTTTCAGGAAGAACTTAAAAACCTGGCTTTTTAATAACTGATGGGTCTTTTACGCACGTTTTCCTCCGGTGTCACGCGCCAGGACACTCTAGTCTGAGTAGCTGCGCGCTTTATTAAATACACTATTTCATTAGGTCCCTGCCAGTGCAAAGGAACACTCGTCCAAATTCTAAGGGCCCCATTTATGAGGCGGCGTTTAATTTTTATGCCGCCGGTGCGTCACTTTTTGTGACGCACCAGCAGCTTAAAAAATGTGCCATGTTGCGCGCCCTATTTACAAAGTGACGCATCTAGGCAGATGCGTCACTTTGTAAACCCCTGCACCACATTATACCTGCGCCAGGTATAATGTATGCAGGGTGGGTGTTCCCCCGCAAAAAGCCTTGTAGAAGTGGCGCATTGAAATCTATGACAACTCAGTGCGCCACTTCTAGGACGCCATTGCGTCAATATCTTACACCTGCCTCACAGCAGGCGAAGGTCTTTCTGTGCCCCTCGCTGCCCCACTGTTGTTGTGCCCGTGATTTTGCCTGCTCTCCCCCTGTTTTTCCTTTCTGTGCCCCTCGCTGCCCCACTGTTGTTGTGCCCGTGATTTTGTCTGCTCTCCCCCTGTTTTTCCTTTCTGTGCCCCTCGCTGCCCCACTGTTGTTGTGCCCGTGATTTTGCCTGCTCTCCCCCTGTTTTTCCTTTCTGTGCCCCTCGCTGCCCCACTGTTGTTGTGCCCGTGATTTTGTCTGCTCTCCCCCTGTTTTTCCTTTCTGTGCCCCTCGCTGCCCCACTGTTGTTGTGCCCGTGATTTTGTCTGCTCTCCCCTGTTTTTCCTTTCTGTGCCCCTCGCTGCCCCACTGTTGTTGTGCCCGTGATTTTGTCTGCTCTCCCCCTGTTTTTCCTTTCTGTGCCCCTCGCTGCCCCACTGTTGGTGTGCCCGTGATTTTGCCTGCTCTCCCCCTGTTTTTCCTTTCTGTGCCCCTCGCTGCCCCACTGTTGTTGTGCCCGTGATTTTGTCTGCTCTCCCCTGTTTTTCCTTTCTGTGCCCCCGCTGCCTCTCGCCACTCCCGCCGCTGCGTTCCCTGCGGCCCCGCCCCTGACTGCCCATTCGCTGCCCCTGCCTCCCGCCTCCCAGCTGCTCCTCCCTCCCACCTCCCCATAAATGGCGGCCGCTGCACGCCGCGCAGCGGACGTGCGCAGCGGGCGCGCCGCTGGCGCGCCGAAGGCGCGCCTAAGGCAAGCCCGTCTGCGCCCGTCCGCGACTGGACCGCGCCCAGCGCCAGAACCCCTGGAACCCACCAACGCAACACTACTCGACGGACCTACGACGCCGCCACACTCACCGCACTCAATGCCGGCCGGAACCCTGCCTGCTACCGAGCCTCACCGAGACGCACCCACGGACCCTTCGCCTGCCAAGCCTGCCGATTCACCTGCCCCGGACGTGCACCACCTCCGCCAAGTCGAGCACCAGCAGCAACCACCTGAAATGCATCCTGCTGAACACCCGCTCCGTCCACAGGCACGCCGTGGAACTCTGGGACCTGCTCGACGCAACAGCACCGGACATCGCCTTCCTCACCGAGACCTGGATGAACGCCTCCTCAGCGCCCGACATCGCCATAGCCATCCCGGATGGATACAAGATCACCCGGAAGGACCACGTCAACCAGACGGGAGGAGGCATCGCCATCGTACACAAGAACACCATCCGCATCTCGACTAACTCCGACGAGACCTTCTCCGCCGCCGAACACCTACACTTCCAGATACACACTGACCCCAAGACCACCCTCCGAGGCACCCTCATCTACAGACCCCCGGGACCACGCACACTATTCAGCGAAGACATCGCAGACTTCATCAGCCCGCACGCCATGCCCTCAGCCGACTACATCCTCCTAGGGGACCTCAACTTCCACCTGGAGAACAACAACGACAGAAACACCACCGCCCTGCTGGACAACCTCGCCAACCTCGGACTCAAGCAACTGGTGAACACGCCCACCCACTACGCCGGCCACACGCTTGACCCCGTCTTCTCGTCCAGCAAGCACATCTCCTTCAGCCACGCCACCGGACTCCACTGGACCGACCACAGCTGCGTCCACTTCAGCTTCAGAAAGACTGCGACCCACCACCACCCGCAACAGGCTCCCCGCCGGAGCTGGAGCAAGATCACCGCCGAGCAGCTCACCGCCTCCCTCAGCCAGAACACACCCACCAACACAACGGACCCAAACGAAGCAGCCAGCAACCTCGCCAAGTGGCTGACCGCCTGCGCCGACGACCTCGCACCACTAAAAACCCTCCCAGCAGACCCGGAAGCAAGAAAACCCCTTGGTTCACCAACGAACTCAAGGAATCCAAGAAGAACTGCCGCACTCTCGAGAAAACCTGGCGACTCGACCAGACCACAGACAACAGGACCGCCCTCAAGCACGCCACCCGCAAACACCACCAGCTGATCCGTGCCACCAAGAAGTCGGCACTCAAAGAACGACTGGACAACAACGCCCATGACAGCAAGGAACTTTTCAGCATCGTCAAAGAGTTCTCCAACCCCAGCGCCGGAAACAACGACATCACCCCCTCGCAAGACCTCTGCAACTCACTCTCCGCGTTCTTCCACCGCAAGATCACCGACATACACAACAGCTTCGACGCACAAACAACGCACCCTACCGCCCGAACCAACGCCCGCCACCACCACCCTCTGCAACTGGACCCCGATCAGCACCGAAGACACCACCCGCACGATGAACTCCATCCACTCCGGATCACCAACCGACCCCTGCCCACACCACGTCTTCAACAAAGCCGACGCCACCATCGCACCCCATCTCCGGGACATCATCAACTCCTCCTTCCACACCGCCACCTTCCCGGAGAGCTGGAAGCACGCCGAGCTTACCGCCCTCCTGAAGAAACCAACGGCGGACCCCACCGACCTCAAGAACTACCGTCCCATCTCGCTCCTTCCGTTTCCGGCCAAAGTCATCGAGAAGACCGTCAACAGACAGCTTGCCGCCTTCCTCGAGACGAATGGATCCCTCGACCCCTCGCAGTCCGGGTTTCGGGCCAACCACAGCACCGAGACCGCCCTTATCGCAGCCACCGACGACATCAGAACCCTAACCGACAACGGGAAACAGCTGCCCTCATCCTCTTGGACCTCTCTGCGGCGTTCGACACCGTCTGCCACCGCACCCTAGTGAAGCGCCTCAGCAACATCGGAATCCGAGAGAAAGCACTGGAATGGATCATCTCGTTCCTCGCCGGAAGAACCCAGAGAGTCCGCCTCCCCCGTTCAGATCCGAAGCCACCGAAGTCATCTGCGGCGTTCCACAAGGATCCTCACTCAGCCCAACCCTCTTCAACGTCTACATGAGCCCCCTCGCAGCCATCGCACGCCGACACAACCTCAACATCATCTCCTACGCCGACGACACCCAGCTGATCCTCTCCCTCACCAACGACCCCACCACCGCCAGAGCCAACCTACACGACGGGATGAGAGGCGTCGCCGACTGGATGAGGAACAGCCGCCTTAAACTGAACTCAGACAAGACGGAAGTCCTCATCCTGGGCTCATCACCCTCCGCCTGGGACGACTCCTGGTGGCCCCCGGCCCTGGGCACCGCGCCCAAGCCAACGGACCACGCACGCAACCTGGGCTTCATCCTGGACTCCTCCCTGTCGATGACCAGACAAGTCAACGCCGTCTCATCTTCATGCTTCAACACCCTGCGCATGCTCCGCAAGATCTTCAGATGGATCCCCACTGAAACCAGGAAGACCGTCACCCAGGCACTCGTCACCAGCCGACTGGACTATGGGAACACCCTCTACGCCGGAACCACAGCCAAACTTCAAAAGAGACTCCAGCGCATCCAGAACGCCGCCGCACGACTCATCCTGGACATCCCCCGACACAGCCACATCACCGTGCACCTAAAAGACCTGCACTGGCTCCCCGTCAGCAAGAGAATCACGTTCAGACTCCTCACCCACGCACACAAGGCCCTCCACGACCTGGGCCCAAAGTACCTCAACGACCGCATGACCTTCTACACGCCCACACGCCAGCTACGATCAACCAGCCACGCCCTCGCCACCGTACCACGCATCCGCAGAACCACCGCCGGAGGAAGATCCTTCTCCTACCTGGCAGCCAAGACCTGGAACTCCTCCCCACTCACCTTCGGCGAACCCAGGACCATCTCTCCTTCAGGAAGCAGCTCAAGACCTGGCTGTTCGAGCAGTAACTTACCCCCTCCCCCAGCGCCTTGAGACCCTCCCGGGTGAGTAGCGCGCTCTATAAATGCCGTGATTGATTGATTGATTGATTGACTGATGCAGGCCCTTTCACACCCATGTGAAAGGACACATTGCTGGAGTTGCGTCTATTTTAAGACACACCCCAGCAATGCATCACTTTTGCGCCCACAGATACGTCAGAAATACTGTATCTGTAACTCCTTGCGGCATGATGCGTCATACAGTAAATATGACGCATCCATCATGTCGCAAGGAGGGCGCACTAAGAAGTGACGCATCCCTGTTTTCACACAGCGATGCATCACTTCTCATAAATAAGGCCCTAAACGTGTTTACATCTAATATTCAGGGATAGTTATGTGTGTTTTCAATATGGTAACACACCAGCAGCTCACCAGTATCACTGCAAATAATCTCTGTGACGCCCTCCCATTTCTTATATGTTGCCATTAGGCCACCTTCCTACATTACAATTCAGCTTCAGACAGGCTAGGCTGGATAACATGAAACAATTATGCTGCATAGCGCTACATGAACCAGCTGGCAGGTTTAGCAGCCCTGCTGTGATTTTCAGTCCCAGAAGGGGGGGCTGTGCGACTTGTAGTTCCTGCCTGACTCACTTATAAGATCTGGACATCTGCAGGCCTCATGTTGCCACAAGCGCCATTGAGTCTGTGGTTTCTTAGTAACACATTTATTTATTTGCAGTTTTATATACCAAACATTCTTCCTTTATTTTACTCTTTGAGTTTCGTTTCTTGTGAGCTACTATTTTAAAAATCGAACTGTTTTTTTTTTTTATTGTGGGACATACAGGAAGATAGTAGTAACATCTTATTACCTTATGGATGTGATGTGTTTGAGATTTTTTTATTTATTGTAACTACGTACGTGGTTCTTCACAGAACATCAGCCTCCAATGAAGCGGAAACGCCCTAAACGCTTCTTTATTAATTAAGCTAGGAATCTAGAATTAAAAATTAATGCGTGTTGCGGATAAGAGACTGGTGGTGTTGCGCAATCCATCTGACTAGTCATGGCTTTCTTTGCAGATTTTTGTTGTTGGATGCCTTGTTTCCCTCCTTGAGGTGCCCCAAGCTGGGCTTTCCTTTGCGATTTTTCCTCTGAACTATGGCGACAGATTTCTCCATCCTGGGCCGCTCCTTTGAATACATTGTTCGTAGGGTCCAGCTTCAGTTGCAACATCTCTGGTCACTTCTCGGGCTCTCTGTGTTAGGCTGCACCTCTGGCAATTAAGTCTTCGAAGGACTTCGCTGGTTTACATAATCTGGCTGTATTTTTAGGTTCCCAGTCTCAGGCCCATCACTGATTTGGAGTAACTTGCCTGCTAAAATGTTCAGCTGGCAACCCATCAAGTTAGTTTGTTCCTCGTTGCATTCAACAAATGATCTATTTCAAATGAGTGCATGAGGGATGTTTGACTTTTGGGTTCTGAATTTCCAAAATGAAAGTTACAGATTCTTTTTAGGTCTCGCCTGAGCCAGCGCACATGCGCTGCTCTGCGAGGCTTCTAGTAAGCACTTCCAACTCGGACCACACGCATGCTTTTTAGGTCGAGCCTAGAGTAGCGCGCAAGCGCTGCTTCTGGCGAAGACTTTATGTTGTGGGCTTTTCAAAGCTGACCAGACGTTCGTGGGTCATGGCCTTTTCCCTGCGGTTACCCGCAGGGCCGACATCGGTTTTGCATTATCGTGCCCGATAATGCAAAACAGATGTCTCGCTGTGGCGCGCGCGCACCACTTGTTTTATTTGAATTGGGCACGTAGAGCCTACAGGGCACAGCGGGGGCTGTAAGTGGGCAAAATCTAGTAGTCTTAGCCGACACCGTAGGCGAATTGGTAAGGAGTAGACGCGGCACGCGCAACGGTTTGCCTACGCTATATGGCGAGTGCGCAGTCATCCAAAAGGTCGGCACTGTCCGGGGGGTAGGACTTCTTTGGAATGGTGAATAAATGTGTCAATGGAAACATCGTGATATTTTTCACATACCTAGCAGCAGAATCTCAAGTAGCTTCTTGCAAATAATCCGTAGTTCACTCGCTACTGTTTTTTCCCTTTTATTCTGTTCTGTTTGTTTTCACCATTTACAAAAAAGGCACAAGTATCTAGAGTGCCTATTTCAAGCTAATAAAAGTCGAAATGATCCGTTTAAATACCGCCAGAAAAACTTAGTTTATGGCTGTTTCTGCTTATGTTTTTGAAGGTTTTCTTTTTTTAGGAACTCAGATAAAACCGAATTTGGCTGTTCAATGCTCCCACGTTAGTTTGCGCTGGTGGTTCTGGGAAATAAAGTATTCACTCCAGGAATATGTATTTAATGGCATGGTCACAGGTTGAACCCCTTTGACTCCACTCAGCCTTTAGGAGGGGTGTGGCATAAGAAACAAAGCTGCTGACTTTGGTCCTGGAGACCCGGCTTCGAGCCTCGGCGTAGGCCCCCAGGAAAGTATGCTGGTGTTATTAAATATTTGCCAGGCCAGGCAGGTGCTGCTGCGCACCCCCCCCTCCGTTACTGAACGGCATCTGCCTGTGCTGCCCACGGAGGTTGGCAGTGCAGTCTGGCCTTTCATCCTGCAGGGCCTGTACACTCGGCCGGATAAGACCGTATTTTAGGCATGTGCAAGCAGGTGTCTGTTGCACCCCACGACATTTGAACAGCACCGGCCTGTGTTTCCCATGAATGTGGGCAGTGCAGCCCTGCCTTTTATCATACGGTTCGATGGATAAGGTAGCTTTATTATTCGTGGGAAAGCAGTTGCCAGATAAAGCAAGTTGTCATCGTGGGTGTGTGGGCAGGTGTCCGTGACACGCCCTCATGGGTGCACAGTACCTAATTAAGTTAACAAGATGGGCATAACAACTTGATCTGCCGATTGTGGGATGAGAAACCAGGCTCGAGTCCCCTCATAGGCTCAACATCCGGTGACTCCGGGCAAGTCATAAAAAGGCAAGACCATGGTTTATGATTTGGTTTGAAATCCTTTCTATTGATTATCATTGCCTCAGACCATGGTACTCAGATCCTCTTGCTTCAGTAGTATATGAGGAGGCCCCAGCCACATGAGACTATCTGACTGAAGAACTTGGCAAACCATCCCTTCTGCCAGCCTCCAGGAAACCACTGCAGACATGGCAGTGCTCCAAACCACTCAGCCCAGTCCAAGAGTCATTACATGTAAATAGGATAGTTGTCCCAGTGATGTCTTTGCTTTATATAAACGTAAAAAAAAAACACACACAAAAAACCTAGCCTACTCCTCCAGGAGGGAATGGGTGATGCATGGATATGATGATTAGTCCAGCAAAAGCAACTTAAAGATATATTTACGGACAGCTATCATCGGCATCAGCAGCCACCTTATCACCCATGATTTTAGGTGTCGCGTAGGCAGCGCTTGTGCCTTTTTAGGTCGAGCATTCAAGACCTCTTGTATATACTTTAGTATATACTTGTATGTGTATGTACTTTGTGGGCTCTGTAGATCAGCCCTAGGACTTGTCTGCTTCCGCTTAGGAATTTTTTTTTCTGTTCAACTGCCTCTATCTAACTTTCTTGATAGAAAACGACCAGCAGAGGTCAGTAAAATACCAGAATCACTTTAGCATTCTCTAGATTTCAGACCATAGAAATTATCTTCCATGAGCACCCGTAGACAATAATATTTTTTCAAATCTTGTTTTTCATTGATATGACCACCGAAGGCCCTGATTTTATATTGAAAACAGAGCTTTGGACTAAACCATTTCCCCCTGAAAGGCAATATTTCTCCCCATGTGTTCCCATACCTGACGGTGTCACACAGTTAGGTGCTTATTTTCTCTCCATGTTAAAAAACAGTAGATGTTTCAGCACCCAGGCTAATGTGCTGCATAGCTAAATACATATAAGGTCCCAAATGCGAGACCGATTGCATTGCAAATGCTTTTTTTTTTTGCTCCCACGCTATTGGCCTTTGCGTGCGTCTTTCTAAGAAAGACAGCACGCAATTGGCCAAAGGCGGGTGCATGTCCCGCCTTCTCTCTCCCCTGGCCTAGGGAGCTCGGGAGCGAGCAGCAGCGCGGCCGGGTGCCAGCTGCATACCAGACATTCCTTGCAGTGCGCGCGCACCGCGCTTGTTTCTGTGTGCAATAAAGAGGCCGGAGTTCTAAATCCAGATCTCCCCTTGACTTAATAGTGTGTGATCCTGGACAAATCGCTTTCCTTTAGTGCCTCCGTTATAATATTAGTTAAAATCGGAAGCCTTTGATAACTCGTCGATCCGTTGTAGTAAAAAGCTCTTTTAATAAACATAAATGTACTGTTCAGCAACACAAATAATTTTCTGCTAACGCGGGTATGATTTCAAGTGTTCTGAGGCATTTAATCAGCACTGACAATGGTTCTGCCATGCCTGCGTGCGCGCACACCGCGGCTCCCCGGTGAGGGGCTCTGAGGCAGACGAGCAAGCCGGGCTCTCCAGGGGGGGGCGGGCTGTCTTCTTCCACGAGCGGGAGTGGGCAGACGCTGCTCTCCTCGCCGGTGGCAGCTGCATTCTTCATGGGTCAGGTTACTCTTTCCCGCCCTGCTTTCGCTTTCTTTACGTGGGTTCCTCCTGCTCGCCCTGGGGGCTGAAGCGAGACTCTCTGCTGCTGTAGCCGTTGCTTGTCTTTATAGGACAGCGCATATGGCAGTCTTTTAACCAGTACCCGTCTAGCAAGCAACCGTGCACATCAGTATACCGGGGCTGTTGCTTTGCTTGTGAGCCTGAAAGTTTAAACTGGGGACGGGGTTCTTAACGTGACCCTTCGCGGCACCTGCAGCTAATACATTTTTAAGTCGAGTCCATCAGTCTGTCCTCCTTCGAGCGGCCTGTGCGCCTCTGACAACTTGTTTGTACGATTAAACCGACTTCAAAATGGGAACATGTGTGTACTTTAAAGGATTGTGCACGAATTACTAAAAGACACGCGCACGCAGGTAGGTTGGTAACCTAGACAGTATATGTGCGGGTAAGACATAGCCTGATATTTGACTTTTGTCTTTGAACGTGCAGCAAATGAGACAAGATAAACACACTTTTTAAAGGCATCTTTATTGCTTATAACCTTCTGAACTCTAGCATCATTATTTCCGGGGAAGCTGCAGCACCCCTATTTCCAGCGCTTATGCCGTGCCTACTCCGCGGGATTGAAGCGTCAGCTGCTCACATGGACTGCATCGGTTAGGTTGTGAGCTGTCTAAAGAGCGTGTACTCGTGTGTGTGAGACGTGCGAGAGAAGCAGGGGCTGCCGTACCCCTCGCTCTACTACCTGTATGTGAAGCTTTATATATTCTTTGCCAATGTCAGTCCTTAATGTTGAGTTCTTCTTTCGTTTCTCTTTTTGTTATCGGTCCTAGGAAGCACAACACACAGTAAACATTCTATAATCCGGAGGGAGCGGTTGATCTGAAAAGCATTTGTAGAAGGCGGAAAACAAGTCGGGCTTCTGCAGTTAAATACATGTCAGGAAAACTATTTGATGTTTTTTCTTTCGAGCTTGGAGCACCCTTGCTCGTTTTAGACCCGGAAATATTTGCAGTTACTTAGTGAATGTTAAGCATTATTTTGGGTTGTCATCTGAGCGGCAAATGCCTCGGGCCTCGAGTTAACTGGTGTGGAAACCTGGTAGCTGCATTTCCTCCGCTGATGTAGTCGGCAATCGTGATCATCTGGTTCCAGGCAGGGGGAGGAGGAAAGTGAGTTTTATCTGCCAAGGGTTCTCCGTTTGAGTAATCCAACCATGGAACAAATCAGGAATTCCCCGGAATGGGAGATGGCTGTATCTGCTGTGGAGAGAGCTTCTTCAACCATCTCGTGGCACCGTGTCTAAGACGTAGACAACACGGTCAGGTGAAATATCCACTATTGCCCCTCATCTCTTTTTATTCCCTCTCTCCCATTTAATTTCTTTTATAGCGCTGCTCAACCCAGTCTAGGGTGTCAAAGAGCTTTACATCACACACTTATACCGAGACAGTGAATCATACACGTGAGATGTGTAAATTAGTGTATTGGGAATGTTATATATGACAACAAGACTGCACGTTGTAGGAGTCACATATCATCCATACTAGTAGGCACATGTTAAGTGCTTGTTCTGGAGAAACGTAACAAAGTGGTTGGGGTTGTCTGCACTATTATGAATTCATTACTACACAAAGGGATTCTTTTTAACAAGCTAGCTCACATATTTGTGTTCATTTAGCTCACATATTTTTTCAAATCTTGTATTTTCAGTGATATGACCACCGAAGGCCCTGATTTTATATTAAAAACAGAGCTTGGGACTATACCATTTCCAGCTGAAAGGCAATATTTCTCTCCATGTGTTCCCATACCTGGCGTGTCACGCAGTTTGGTGCTTACTTTCCCTCCATGTTAAAGAACAGTAGATGTTTCAGTACCCAGGCTAATGTGCTGCATAGCTAAATACATATAAGGTCCCAAAGCCGAGACCGATTGCATTGCAAATGCTTGTATACTTTTGTTGTTTTTGGATCAACGGCGCGTTCAGGCCCATCTGCTTTTTTTTTTTTTTCCTAATGCCCCTTGGCAACTCGATCAGCGTCGCGTTCAGGGGCCATCTGTTTTTTTCCCCTTTCGTGCTTTAACTTTTGTGTTCGTGCTTTCACACACACAAACACATATAGCCAAATGTATACACCAGTGCACGTAATCACATACTCACAATTACATGCACACACATGCTTACAAAATCTCTCGCACGAGATCTACCGCTAAAAGGAGCACGTGCTGGGCTGCTTTCTAGCGACTCTTTGAGTGGACAGTTTCTTTGTCAGTAACATGCGTTTGAGATTACGTACGTTATTGCGCGACGCAAGTCTATTTTATATTGAAATGCACATAGGCGTGCATTTGTGCATTAATTGGTGCTACTGAACCTGGCAGCAGTTTGTAATGAACGAAGTGCCTGTGCTAGCCTTCACGTCACCGCTGGCGCTTTACCACCTGAATAATGAGCCAAAAATATCATGCAAGAATACAGACAACAAAAATATCACGCAGGTAAAGTATATGTAGATAGACAGTTTACTAACACACAAACACACATAGCCAAATGTATACACCAGTGTACGTATTCACATACTCACAATTACATGCACTAACTCTCTCACTAACTCTCACACTCTCACTAACTAAATCTCTCACTCTCACTAACTCTCTCACTCACTCTCTCACTAACTCTCTCACTATCTCTCACTAAATCTATCACTCTCACTAACTAACGGACTAACTAACTAACTAACCTTCACTCATGTTATTTATACCTACCCCTTTAACAATAAAAACCATAATAAGCCACCATTGGGACAGGCAGATTCAAGTTGCCAGCATTCAAACATCAAAAAATGCTCAGTCATTAATTATTATTAATACTTTTTTAATATAGTCATTTTGTTGTACATAATACTTTCTTGGTCATATCTAAGGTAACAAAAATGCTTCTCACACATCTTTATTATAACTTTTCAGCATACTGCAAACTTCTATACAACACAGCTTAAAAACAAACACAAAGTCAATATCTCTGCCTAAACAATTATTAGTTCCCAAAGGCGAGACCTATTGGATATGCCAATGCTCGTTTTATCTTGAGACTGCAGCCTCTTCCAAGATGTAGTCATTTGTAAATTAAGAGCAATGATATTGCCTACTTTACCTCATTATCACTGCTAAGAGGGCACCAGTAAAATAAAATATTCAGCAATAACAATCTGTAGTGCATTCTACAATTGTAATTGTTCCTTGTTGCTTAAATAACAATGTTACAAAACGATAACGCATTGATTAACGTACGATGTAAGTAAAAGCATATTTTAAATATGTAGTCCTCTCAAAACGCGTAGTAATATGCTTTCAAGGCCAACCAGAGCAAAGATACAGTAATCAAGTTGAGGTGCAGAAAGGTAAATGGAACCGAGGACAAGGTCCTCTAGCCCAGAAGTGTATTCAATTTCCTAGGACTCAAATCTGGTCTCTGTGAGAGATCCAAAGATATATCCTTGGCTTCGGAGATGCACTTCTCGATGCTGCTTGTGCACACTACCTTTAATGAGAAAGAGGACTCATGGGCTGCGGTGAGCAGGTTGATGTGCGCTAATTAGCCCTCAAATAAGAGCAAAAAGCATCAACAAATCTGAAACTAAGGTCCGTTTTTAGGTCTAGCTTGATCACAGAGCTGTCTGCTGACCTATTGTTTTCAATTCTTTAAAACATGCATAAAGTGGGATTTGACTTGGCCAATAGAAATATGCTGCCTGGCCTCGTGCTACTGGTTGCTTGGGCTATCATTTCGCCTCTCGTGGGCTGCTTGCTGATGCAATGTATGAGAGACTATTTTCCAACTCAAATGTCATTTCATCATCACACAAACGCCTTTTTTAATACTTGCATCGAATAAAGAAAGCAATCTTTTTTTTTTTTTTGCTGCAGCAGCCAGCAGGCACCGCACATGCAGCAGCAGTGTAAGCTTCCTTTACACACACAAAACACAAGCATAGCCCAGGTAACAGCAGTTAAACCTTACATACCGACACGCACATTGCAGAAACAGCAGAGTTTTATCACAAGCACAACAAAGTTAAGAAGAAGGAAAACAAACCAGATATAAACCAGTCATCTGTCATTGTCTGTGCAGCTGGCTCAGCATCTCTGGGGGCAAATTGTGGGTGCTTACGTGAGACCCCAGAGTGTGGGCGAGTGAGCGGCAGAGAAAGCAGCTGTGGTCAAACATCTGCCGTTCGTGAGTCTTTCCTTTGGGGAAGGCTGTGCCCGCACAACACTTCATCTGCACAGAACCAGCCAAGGCTAATTCTATATTCAGGTCATTGTAGGCAAGTGCCCACTGGTGCCACCACCAAAGGCCCCAAGGTGGTGCCAACCGGCAAAACAATGACTTAAAAGACCCACTTGCAGGTGAAAAAGGGGTGACCAATCAGCAAAACAACATTTCGCTCGGGGCACTTTAAATCCTTGTCCACTCGGGACACCTAGCACTGGAAAAGCAGTGCTTTGATTTGCTAACAAGTAAACAGCGATTGTGCCTGCCTGTGTTTACATGTTAGCACTACCATGCCAGACTTCTTAAATTTGCCTTTTTTTGTGCACAATTAAGCTGCAAATACGATCAAGCTTATGTGAGCAGGAGAAGCACAAATAGACACTTGCTTGCATGGCTCCTCCTCCTGTTGCCTGGTCTTTAAAGAATGCGAACATTCAAGGACCGGGCCTTTCTTTAAGACCGTGTGGCAGATTACGTTTTCAAAACACGCCAAACTAGCAGCCATCTTGTGTACGCACGCCAGCCCAAATAGTCCTTTCATAAGAAGTGAAAATTGACATGCCCTTGGGACATATATTGTGAAAGCTGCCCTGCATGCCCGTTTTATAACCGGGGAAGCGTTCTTGCCATCTGCCACAAGCAAATCACAGCAGGAGAAGCAAACTCATAAAATGCACACCTGCCTTGTTACCAGCAGTGCTTTAAATGGGCCGGTACTCACCGGTACTGAGTACCGGCACTTCCGAATTTTTTTGCCTTCAGTACTGGCACTTCTCTGTAGCCAGGGAGAGTACCGGTACCCTGATGCACAGCACGGCAGGCGCAGGCTAGGTTTCTCCTCCAGTGCGGGGCAGATTCCTCTCTGCTTCTGGGGAGCATGTAGTTAACCGAGCCGTGAAGTACCCTTTTACAGAGTTGCTGGTGAAGTTTCCAGCAGCGCCCATTTGAATGTCCCCAAACTGCAGGGGTATGAGAGGGCTTGTGTCACCTGGTGATTAACAGGACAGGGTCTCTAGACAGACCCTGCACTGTCAATCAGGTGCGCAGCGACCATTCGGGTGAAAGTGCCATCATGGCTTTCAATATGTGTAATGAGTTAATCTGTTTTATTGACAAACGCATTTCTCGTGTGTTTTGATATGTAATGCAACTGATACAGAAGTCATTATGTATGAACATTTCTCGCACTTAGCCCCGCCCCTAGCCCCGCCCACACCTATTTTAATGAGTACCTGCACTTATTTTTTCCCATTTAAAGCACTGGTTACCAGAACAAATGCCAAAGGACTCCTGGCTCTGCTGATGCACAGCCTGCAAGCAGCAGGCATGATTCACTATCATGCAGTTTCAAACAAGCATTTGCAATGCAATTGGTCTCGCATTTACGAGAGTTTAAGGTATTGTCATTTACAATTTCAATAGCACAAACTCTTGTAAATGCGAGACCTATTTCACTTCAAAGAAGTGGACGCCATTGTACAGGGCTGCTTGAAAGTAAAAGCACGCATGGCGCGCTGAATGTAAGGAAAGCACGTCCTGCCTGTAGTAGGAGAAACTCAGTAAAGGAAATAATGCTTACAGCCTAATAAGACATACCGTGTCACAACAGAAGTAAAAGGGCCAGTCTCCATGGGAGGTTACCAAGGCAGTACCAAGGATGGACTAACAGGCCAAATAACGACTCGGAAGCCAGCGTTTACAAAGGACAATGACACAAGCCAATTAAAAATATGGGCGGAGTGTGGGCGGGGCTTCAAAGCCATACTCCAATACTGCATGCCTCGCAGCAGCGCATGCGATGCCCAGGCTCGACCTAAAAAGGAGTTTACTTTTTGGTATAAACAAAACAAAAAGAACTCCGTTAGATCGCCGAAAGAGTTTCTACAAGCTCCAGCGGCCGTGGGTAATCTCCAAAAGATGCTCCTTCGCAGATTAGCACACCAATGGATGATGGTGCTAGGATGGTATGTGAAACATATCATAAATCTCTGTGCATGCACATTTTACTCCAGGTTTCTCCAACGAATTGCTTGTGAGCTATTGGTCGCTCTCCAATTAGTTATCTGTAAGTAGCTCTCCTGTGTCCAGTTTAGCCTACTAAATTAGAAACTTTTGATTGATTGCCTGAATATATGTATATCAAACTTGAAAAGCATAGAGACAAATGTGTGTATTTTCAGAACCAATAAGATGTTTGAATTTCCAAAATATATTTAAAGCGGATATTTGAGTGATAAACCATGTGTCGTTGGGGAGATTTATTACTAATATTATTACCTTGATGCCAGGGGCATTTAAGCTATAGCTGTTAAGTATTAACCGCGTAAAGGCATTCCAGAATGACAAAGATTATTATTTTTTTTTTACATTTCCGCTGGCAATACTGCCTGATGCCCTGAGGTGATCACTGAGGGTAAATTTACATAGGGTAATCTCTAACAGAATATTAGCAAAAGGAAACCGGTCCCAGGATGCTTGTTTCCGGTCCAGAGAGGACCTGGCTTGGCAGTTCAGACTGGACTGTTCCCATGAGGAACAGGGTCAAGACTGATTTCCATATGGCCGCGGTTCAAACTGGGGTGGCATGGTGGGCAAAAAAACGTTGGATTAAACCCAGATCTGTTGACTGGGGTGAATGTTTGCATTGTACAGCATTGCGTCCCTCATCTGTTCATTTTGTTTTTCTAGCACTAACATAATATTGTCTGATGTAGTCACACTAATGATATTAGTAGCTCGGGCTGAATTTTATTGATCTTAAATAGCTCTTACGACAGAAAAGGTTGGAGACCCTGTTTTATTCTAACTGGCCAGCTTTATGTGACACTGTACATACCTGCATGAGGCTTAATGTTGGGATCAGCCTGCTTCTAAGTGCTTTTGGTTTTTTGTAATGCAGGGAAGGGGGTACAAATATCCACCCAAATCAATCAGCTTTGGTGACGTTGGGGTATCTGGATTAGTTGCATTCTGGGCCCTATAGTTTAAGATTCTGCATAACTGCCACTGGCTTACAAATGTAAGCATGCAATCTCTTGTGCGTATAAGATTCATGAAAGGCTAAGGAAGCCACACAGAGTAAGATGTCACATATCATCTATGAGTGTATTGCACACACAACAAGATCAACTGACTCTAGGCAATCGGGAGAATTTGATGCGACACAACAAGTTTAAACGGAAAGCAAAGACACATGCACTTTGATGAAGAACAACATATAACAATTAGGTGAGTGTCCCGCTCCCAGCTAGAGGTTAGAGAATCAACAAATTAACAGGAGAAGTTGAGCCAGACACAAACCAAGATTCTACCTTGGCCCTAAGAGCCTGTACATGAGCAGCACCATGAAAATATTCGGCATGTAAATCAAGCAACCATTACAATGTAAAAATATGGTAATATCTAATCAAAACGAGTAAATTTCTTTTAACACATGGAAGTGTTTCACCTTAATGCATCAGATTATACCACTGCATTGAGTGGTATACATTAACAAGCATTGTCAAAGTCAATAGATCTCGTCTATGTGAGATCTATTGGCTTTGTCAATGGTTTGCTTCTAGCTGTGTTGTACAGCAGCGCGGCTGATGTGCAGCATAGCCAAAAGTGAAAAAAAGCACTGCTATACAACATGGCTAAAAAATACACTGACAAGGTCAAATCGCTCTTGTACATGTGAAAGCTATGTGGCTTTGTCAACTTTTTTTTTGGGTATGGTGGGAAGAGGGCAAGTAATGTGGCACGGGCCGGGAGGGTTAGAGTGGGCAAGCAACAATAAAGCATGACAACGAGGCAAGCAAATACAAGAAGATTTTTTAAAAAGTACCTCAGAAACTGCGAGCAGTGGAAGGACACACAATGGAAAAAGGAAGCAGTACCTGAGCTAAGCTCCAGTTGAGGGATAAAAACACGAAAAAGAAAGTGAAGCAGGCACACGATGACCAAGGAGAAACAAGGAAATGAGTGTGACGAAGCCAACCACTGGTAAACAATGGGCAAGCTCTTAACCTCCTGTAAGCTAACTAAATGTCTCACAAGCAACAGCGCATGCACTGTTTCAGCAAGACCTTAATATGGTAGCTTTCAAAAATGAACTTAGAAACACTGATGCTCTCCCCCCATGATGACAATGGCACTACTGAAATAAGAGCCAATTCAATTGGCATATGTGTCCAGATTCTTATTATTTGAAAAGCAACATTACAGTCTTAAATCAAATACAAGAGTTGTTTGTGCATCACACATCCTAAATTTGAGTATTTGAAGGTCGACTCATTTGATAAAGAAGAAAAAGTAGGCTGAGTGTAATAAAATGCTTGCAGGTAAGTGGAGAAGCTGGTATTGATTCCAGGTTTTGTGTTTTCACATTGTGCAGTTCAGCTACTGGATGGATATCCCTTTCTTTAAAAAAAAAAAAAAATAATCAAATATCACTGCCCTGTTTTTAATTCCTAGCGCATGAGGTTAGAGCGTGGGCGCCAAGCAGAAGCTACATGAAGGCTAGACTCATTGTGGACTCGAAGGTTCAAGAGGCAGGCATCTGGCTCGAGCTTACAGTGGATCACCCGTCTCTACTCTCAGCTTCCATGAATGTGGCTGCCCTGGTCTCATTTATGACTGGTGGTAGCGTAGCGCTGCATTCCCTTGATCCACAACTCCTTTCTCAGATACGACTTCAGGGCTGCCAATCAAATAATCAAGGCAGCCACAAACCCTATACTAAGAATCGCTCCCTAAGACACCAATAAACAGATTACAAATTGACAGCCTAGTCTTACATAATTAGGTCAGGGACGGTATAATGTGCTCTATTATGCGACTTCAGTTCTCTGCATGCTACAGTGCACCAGAGAAGAAATGACCATGCGAGGCATCCCTTAACAGCAAGTCTCGCGATGCGGATGCTTAAAATTCACCTTCTAATGATAGAAGCAGTTCGCTTGGACCTATTCATTATCACGCAATTAAAGGCTGGTGGTGAGGCAGGCGCTTAGCATTTCCAACCCTAGCCCTTCTGTCATCTGACATGTCTACGCACATAACTTTGTGATAAAATGCAGCTGCATCATCAACAAAACAGACCACACATTTTTTTGTGGGAAAACTGTCGCAAGTTTATTCATATTTTGTAATGAGGTACACAGGTAGGGTTAACTTACGGGTGATCATACGAGTGCAGCGCTGTTTAGGACTAACAGCTAACACCCATCCTGAAACAATCCACTGGGCATTACATTGCCATCTTATTATTCATCCAGTACTGTATATATCGCATTGGGGCTGCGGCCTAATGAAATTAATGGTTACTGCACCCTTCCCACCACAGAGCGAGGCAAGGCCAACCCCCAGCTGCCAGGATACCAACAGTCCCTTACGGGATGAAGGGCTCACCGTTGAGTTCTTCTCACGCCCCCCTATGGCCTGAGGATCTCAAATTTAGTGGCCTCATCTCCACCTAATGGGGTATTCATCGCTTTTTGCATTAGGATCACCCGTGAGACCCGCAATGGCTCAGGGTGGCCTACCGCGACCCTGAGTCCCCCACCTGTGTAGCTCTAGGGTTCATTCGTCGCCACTAAAATGGCTTTAAAATAGGTAGGTACTAATGAGGATCGCCTTTACTCCTTTGGTACTGTCGCCCCTTCAGTCATAGCTTGCACTCTCATCCACCACCCGTCATTTTAGCGAAACAAATTTTCCTGTCGCTATAATTTGTTGCAAGGAGGCAATAGCAACCCTTGTAACTGACACCCCCCCCCCACCCCCTTTTTTTTATTTTTTAAGTTATTGCCTGCAGATGGCTACCGCTTTAGGCCTCTGAAGTGCTGCCATCCTTGGGTCGGGCCGATACCAAAGAACACCATGGGAGTTGAACATCTAGCTATTTGTGCGGGCAGTTAGCATGCTACTACTGCAGACTTTCTATATATGTTACTGTCTGCCCACTTGTGGTATAGTTGTCACTCTGTACCGGTCTGTACAATGTCAGTTGGAGTTCTTTCACACACCTTTGTTGCCCCTAGTTGAGCTGTGACCTTGCAGCCTAGACTCTTATCACATTCTATTGCGCTCATGCAGTTAAACTGATGCCATATTACAGCTTAGCATGTCAATTGTGTCCACTGGGATGGCATGGAGGCTCTAGCCGACTGGCTTGCTTCTTTTTCTTTTCTGTTTAGCCCACTTGAAGCAACTACAAACTAAATTATGCTCTTTACTAAGCAGATAAAGCTCCTGCTGTCAAACGCCCTTGCAGGTTGAAAATGTATACAGTCGGTAAAATGTGCGACCAGCGTGTCCCATGGTTGGGCCATGTTACTGTCGTTATTTTAAGTTTATATCTCTGAATGCACTCTAGGCCACCTTCGGGTTGTAGATCAAGCAGGTGATTTACTATTATTGGTTCCATTATGAAGCAATCTCTTTTGCTGCTGTTGCACATTTGGACTTTTAAGGGCCAGGCCCACTCTATTGCCTCTAAATTGGGTGAACTCTGCCTTTTGCTGTCGTGATAACCCAATTCTGCCCAGACAATCTTGTGGTCATATACTTGCGTACTTCCACTTTCTATACTTGCCGTTTGAAGGTATAGCGACCTTCGCGTATGGACATGCTAAGATAGGTACCTGTGAAATTCGATGTTGGTCCCTGGTGCACAGATGGGAAACCTTCCTGCATGACTGTGACCTCCCCTATGTGACTTATCTATGTGTCAATCTGTGCAGAGCACTTGCAACTCTGTTCTTCCTCCTCCATAACCCGACCGGCGTTGGTCATTCCAAAGTAACCCTGGAGGCAGCAGCCAGTGGGACAGTCATTACCCCTGGCTTATTTGTTGGGCTACTATGATGCCCCTCTTCCTATGCCCACCATCACTGCTTCCTCAGTTTAAAAAAAAAAAACTTTTTACAAGCTATCATCTCTTTTGGGATTGTATCCGGTCACCGCCCTAGGTGTGAAACAAGCGTACCTGCTATGTGTCTTGCTATTTAGCGCATAGCTGCAGATACCAACCTCTTTTTTGTTTTGTTTTTGGGCCTTGTGGGGTTGGATGATAGGTTCATGGGGCTACTGCAGTGTCCATTGTTAACTTGTGGGCTCAGGAATATTGAAACCTTGAAAGGTGTGACTGCCATAATATCTGGAGTGTGAAATTCTCTGGTTGGCTGGTTGCGCATGCCTACACTTAAGGAGTTCTACTTCTGGCTTTCATTCCGAGACCATGGATCCTGCGTGATCTGCAGTGCGGACCTGGCTAAATGTGATTGGTAGAACAATAATCTGCATGCCTTACCATTGTTATGATAGTGTGTCTTTCAATTTCTGCATCTTTGGTGCTAATCACTCTGGTTCTGTTCGTAGGTCAGGTTTAGCAATCCCTGTTATGACTCTGGGCAAACTCCTTTTGAAGAGTCTTTGAACCAGGTCATATACAAAACAGTGCATCTCCTTGAGAGCATAATGACAGCTGAAGTGTCGCTCTGTGGTTATGAACCAAAAGGCAATGTGTATACCAGTGTTGGGGGGTTGTACCTCTGACACTGTGGATTCAACGCAAGGGATCTTGGCCACAAATGACTCCCCTGCCATACTGAGTTGCGGTTGCACTGGATGCACATTGACAGAAATTATGGTTGTAGGCTGCGTGGATGGAACCAAGCACACTGACCCAACGTGGTTTAGCTCTACATTAATTGTTTCCCAGTGATTGCAATCTAGAATCCTGCAATACATAGCCTTGGCTCAATGAGCAGATGTCGTTGCAAAAGGGCAATACATTGACTTCTACTCCTTGTCTAAATATGTGATAAGTGTGATCCTTTTTACTGATCTGATGAAAATTAACCCAGGACAGACCAATCACTGTGTGGGAGCAATTCCTCACTCGCTTTCTTGCCACATGTGGCTTTCTCCGCATTTCTTTTTTTAATCTCGACAAACTGTTGGGGCCTACAAGTCACCAAGACTACACCTACATTTGACAGTAGGTACACATTAACCATGTTCCCCTGCTGGGATTTATAAGCAGTAAAATCCTACTTGTTTAGACTTTGTCGTGGTTTCGTGCTGGTCTATTGTGCTCCAAAATGCTTCCTTTGCTTTATTTCTGCTTTCTTGTTGAAGGAACCTATTGACCTTTGCTGTCGAATGGTGCACTGCATGAAGAACACCCTTTGCTGGGGGGCTCTGCCAACAGATATTTCCATGCTGTCTACGTTAGGGTGACTACCTTCTCACTGGTGCATGTAGTTCAAACTCAAGGTCACGATCTATTCCCGAGGCCCTTGGACTGATGCTAGAGGCCTGAGATCTTGAAATACCCAAGCTTACAAGTAAACTTGTATGACTTGTTGCCCTTTAAACTCAATGTGTTCGGAAGGCCTTCCACGCCCTACTCTCAAAGGGTAGCGCCAGTGCGGATTAAAGTCAGAATGCTGTTTGAGTGAGGATGATAAGACAGGTCTGCTTTCTCACCAACCATGAGACACAGGATGCCAATAAAACATCTGGTTCATTTGACCCATTTATTCATCTCAGTCTTGTATTGAATGTTAGTTGCCCTTGTGCTGCTCGTTGACATTAATCGCTAATGATATGCATGGTAGCTGCTCTACATCCATGAAGTCAAGCAGAACTTGATTGTCCAAGTGATGCAACTTTGCTCTGCTGGAGCAGTGTCTCCTTAATGATTTTGGGTACCCCAGGCAAGAAATCTTCTGGGGTGGCCCCTGTATGGAAAATTTAATTTTCTTACTCATACCCTTCCAATTCAAGCCCCATAACGCCAAACAATCTTGAATTCTACGTAAAAGGTTGACACACCGTGATAGAAGATAACCATACAGTTCACTTTGCCAGGGGGATTTTGGACGATTGGGGGGGGGGGGGCATGGGCACTTGCTATCTTTGAATAACCTTTAAACGCTTCCATGCTAGGAGCATGTCTTACTGACTGCCTTAATGTGGCAATGATGCAATGCCCTTATTGTGTATAAAGGAGATAGTGCAAATGAAGTACTATTTGTATCATGCTGCAAAGGAAACTAACTGCTTCTATAGCATAATAGCCACAGCGTTGTTTTATAAAACGGCTCTGGTTTTATTTACTTGCTTCAATCCATATGTTCTACTCCTTCCCTTCCAATTCAAGCCTCATAATGCCAAACAATCCCAAATTCTACGATAAAGTTTGAATCACTGTAACAGAAGTGAACCATAGATTAAGTTCACTTTTTCCCTGGGGGGTTTTGGAAGGTGGGGGCCATAGGCAGTTGCCCACTTTGCCCAGCCTTTAAAAACCTCCATGCTGGTATTGTGTCTTAGTTCGGGGCTTAGTGTGGAAATGATAGAAGCTCTTATTGTGTTGAAAGGAGATGGAGCAAACGAAGTAATGGAAAACTAACCAGTTGTACAGTTAGCCACACTTTTGAATATTGTTGATAAGTGAAGTTAGCATCATGCTCCTGGTCAAGGGAATCTTACGAACAGCAGTATTTGTAAAGCTGCTCCGGATTCCACTATTAGTTTCGGTCAATATGCTCTACACCAGATTTGCTTTGACATCTTATCTAATAGTATGCCTGCCTAGTGTAATGATTTAGAATCTAAATTTCCCAACCATATGAGCCCTTGAACTGAACCTCCGCTGGGTTGCGTCAACATTCTTGTAAAGCTAGGATTGGCAACAAAGTGTACATAGTACCTGTTGCTAAATGGTACCAGCAGATGTTCAGCTCAAGGGCTCATGCTGCCAATTGCACAATGCAGTTTCAACCACATTTCGCTGCACATCTCTCGTTGCGTTGTCATTGCCTGCCTGTACTACCACTGCAGTCGATGGAAATGCCACCCATTCCTGCTCCCAAGAATAGCAACCATTGTTAGCTCACCAGTGAAGCAAAATTGATTAGATGCATTACGGAAATTGAGCTATTCTTGTTCCACTACTTTGAGATTGTAACAAAATTAAGTGTGGAATCCTAAAGGAAAGGGTGACTTCCCTCAGTTTGTGATAAGAATGTGGTGCAATACGCCAGCCCTGGGGACCACTCCAACAATCTACTGTCACATAAACAATATAAGAAACAGCTTGCACTGAGGAGCCACCTGGGAAACTGATAACTGTCATACATTGCCATGAATTTATCCTTCCATGCTGCTGAAATGGGGCAACCATAAACTGGAGAAACCAAGGACACAGGCAGTTCGAGCAGTAGTTGCCAACTGGATGCAGAACAGCTGCCTGAAACTCAACTCAGACAAGACAGAGGTCCTCATCCTCGGCCCCACCCCCTCCGCCTGGGACGACTCTTGGTGGCCAGGTGCCCTGGGAGCTGCACCCACACCCACCAACCACGCACGCAACCTGGGGTTCATCCTGGATTCATCGCTCTCAATGACCCAGCAAGTCAACGCCGTCTCCTCCTCCTGCTTCAACACCCTACGCATGCTCCGCAAGACCTACAGATGGATCCCCACCGGAACCAGAAGGACGGTCACCCAGGCCCTCGTCAGCAGCAGACTGGACTACGGCAACGCCCTCTACGCAGGAACCATGGCCAAACTCCAGAAAAGACTCCAACGCATACAGAACGCCTCCGCACGCCTCATCCTCGACATTCCCCGCCACACCCACATCACCACCCACCTGAAAGACCTGCACTGGCTCCCAGTCAACAAGAGGATCTCCTTCAAGCTCCTCACCAACGCTCACAAAGCGCTCCACAACACCGGACCAGCATACCTCAACAACGTCTCACCTTCTACACCCCGAACCACCAGCTTCGCTCCGCCGACCTCGCCCTCGCCACCGTCCCACGCATCCACAGGACCTCCACCGGCGGCAGATCCTTCTCCTACCTCGCCGCCAAGACATGGAACACCCTCCCCACACAGCTGCGACAGACCCAGGACCTGCTGACCTTCAGGAGACTTCTCAAGACCTGGCTGTTCGAGCAGTAGCTGCACCCCCCCCCCCTCAGCGCCTTGAAACCCTCACGGGTGAGTAGTGCGCTCTACAAAAGACTGATTGATTGATTGATTGAAGGGAATTATAATGCCTTACTGTGGTAATGAGCAGAACGAAACCTTAACCTGCAATGCGACCAGCCAGCTGAAGTTGTGAATAGAATTAATGCAAGCTACAACAAAGAAAGTAGGAACCACAATCATTTCATATAGGAACACTAATTTAATAATCTGTATGAATAACGGCTGCAGGCTGCCTAATATGCCCTGACCACCATACTCAAATTAAAATAAATTATGGAAGTATGTGAATTGCGACAGTCTCCAAATAAATAATTTCATCCCAATAAATATTGTGCCGCGAACAAATCCTCTAAGCACAGGAATAAGTGTAAAGATGTACCTTTCCAACATTACACATGTGGCCGACTGCAAAGAAAGACAGAACATGGGCATTAGATCTGTTTCCTAAAGTAAAACAAGGCTACCGCAGTGTGAGCCCACAGGTTGAGCTTCTCAGATTCTTAGCGATGCCACCCTAACTGGGGAACGTTAAAGACAGTGCACTATGGGGAATGCCGTAAGCGAAAGTGCACAAAACAGAGGGGTGGGCAAGTCAGCTGTACATTCTAATCCGCATTAATCACATTTCTGTTTTCGATAATCAGACACTCTAGTCAGGACCCCTTTCGCCTCTAATGAACACAAAACGATCAAAAAGAGCCGTAGCCTTATGCATGAAGGGACAATGAAAGGCGTTCCTCTGTGCCTTAAAATCAGAAGATGCCTCTACACTCTGTTTTTTACCTATTGCCAGCAGACCGTTAAAAACACCCGATGCGTAACAGAATGTAACATACATCCGGCCCTCACGAGCATCTTCGAAAACAAGGTACTTACTAAAATGAACACTGCTACATTCCATTCCTATTAACTAAAAGGATGGGGCGCATACTCCGCATCTTCAACGTTGTGCTGCCAACCCCCATCTACGGTGAGGTTACTTAACACCATTTATCGCGCTTGACTGCCTGCCACAGCATATAACTTCTTGTGTTGTTTTTAGTTCCCCAAAGCTTGCCTCTACGGAGCCCAAGCCCAACAGGAGGGACATTGAAATCCTCAAGAAGTTCAGCTCAGGAACCTTGTATACAACGGCACATTGATTTTTTTTTTGTTTTTAATGTCAACGCGTCAGAGCACCCTGCAAGTTCCGAGGAAGGCTGTGCGTTGCCAACCTTGAAAAGGATTGATCAACACTTGGTGAGCCCATGCAAGATCCGGTGAACCTCTGCTTCACACGACAGCTTTAAAAACATTTGCTTCTGTATAATGAATAGCCTCTCGTGGTAGACGGCAACGAAAGCTCGCATTTTAGCCATAGGTCTCAGTCTTTCCTAGTTCGAGGCATCTTGTGCCTACGGACTAAATGTATCTGGCTCGAAGATACCGCGAAGGCGCAGGATAATCGGAAATTGTCAGAAGTACTGGAGAACGCGCGCTGTACACCATTAACATACAAAGGCAGCATGCTGTAAGGATATCAGCAGAGCAATGAATTGCCACTGGAATCACAGGATGTCGAGCCGATGCTGAGATTATCAGGGGCAGCAGAGGAGTGTCGCCCCACAGACTTTCAGAGCGGCAAAAAAGGAAAAATAAAATTATAATAATATGATGTTATTATCATTTTATTTTTCTGTGCTGGGGCAGTTTTGTGGAGTGGGGCTAGGCTGCGCAGGGGGGAGGAGTGGTGGCACCCTTCTAAGTGCACATACATTTTTGGTTGGCTCTCTGGGGCCAGCCAAACATTCAGGCGCACTTTGCATGTTCTCCAGCCAGGCTGTCTCCACCCAGGCCAGCCTGGGTAGAAAAAATGCCCAGGCTCCCATTTCCCATCTGAGCGCCGAACCACGGCATTGCAGCGTTGGGATTGCCGTAGGGGAGCCTATCCTGCTTCCTGCTTCTCGTTCGAACAGAAGGCAGGAAGAGGACGGAAGAGAGGCGGAGAGGTAAGTGAACTTTTTTAATTTATTTATTTCTCCCCCACTTCCCCCCCGCCCGCCCCACTGCTGTTTCGCAGGAACAGCCGCGGCTTTCAAACTTTGTTCCCACAGTGCCATAGTTGGCTGCTCTAACCGATAGGCCACATTTCTCCCTAGCAAACCTCTGCCCTGGAACCCAGGTTCTTGCCTTTCGGTTGCCAGCTTATTTACCCCTAGCTGGGTGCGCAAAGTTTGGGTTCTGTCCTAGTGCATACTCCGACTGATGACACCTTGCCGCCGTGTTGAACCCTTGAATAAGAGGAGACTCTTACAGGCAGACAAACATTCTTTGTTTATTTAGTTATTTTTATGTATTTATTTTTAAAAACATTTATTAAACATCAGTAGCAGATCGGCAGCGCCCTTCACAATCGGCCCAGCAGGTCTCCCGAAGCTCCCAAATTTCCTGGCACCGCTGCAGTCTAACATTCCACTTAACGCCTGCGGCCTGACTAGATCTTTCGCAGTCAGGGGGGCAAGCTCTGCCTGCAGGTTTTATCAGCGCCTGGAAGACCCCTGGGATGCTGCAGGACTGTGGAAAATGCCTGATCCGAAACCACAAGGAAGGATGGGGTATGCGCAATTACTGAAACTGCCAGAAACATTATTATGAAAAAGGAACTTCCTTCCATGTAGAATCCCCCACCAGAGCGCAGACCGAAATGATCGATAAGCGTCGACAGACCAATACCCGGTGATGCAAGCACAGCATAATTACGCCACGCTCACCTCCTCGCGCATGAAGGACCTGACACTGCCTCGGCTCCGTTCCTCGTGCCGCAACCTTGCTGTGCATGATTGACAGCGTGTCCAACAAAAACCGCTGCTGGCCACTGAAAGGGGAATATCCAGGTGTGGCGTCCCCCTAATACCCCCACTGACCTCCCGGAAGTGACCTCATACCAGAGGTCACAGGGGAGTCGAGATCTTGCACTCGCAGTGGCCAACTTCATGGCCAGGTGGCCACAGAAAAAATACTACCCCTGGGCATTGAGGAAACACTAAGGGGCTGTCCCCTCTAGTGTCCCCCTGTGGGCGACGTAGCCATCCACCTTGTCCTTTTCTTCTAGGACTGTATTTCTGCCCTTTTGTTTTTCTTTTATTCTGGCCCCTTAGTAAAAGGTTTTAAAGTTATGGGTTGTTTTTGGAAAATGCAGAATTGCATATCTGAACAGTAATCTCTGAAAACGAGAAGCGGCTGCTTCAGGGGCAAGGCATTTGTCAATGTTCTATCTCTCCAGATGTACAAAGACAGAGACCAGGGACACTTAAGGGTTTTGGGGCCCTGCGCTAATAATTTGGGGCTTCCTGCACAGAGCAACTATGAATGTATAACATATTTTCAGCTCATTTACGCTCTAGGCAACTAAGGAGTGATCATTGACAACCCTCTTCATTGGCCAGCCTACACCTGAGCCCAACCCTGGAACAAAAACCCTCTCTTGCTGGCCAGCACCAGAGAAGCAGGAACACTAGTGGCGAGAAAAAGTCTACCTCATGTGGTGCAGTGGACTGGTGTCTCACCTTTTGGGCCTGGGTATATGCTGGGTGCCTTTTTAGGTCTCGCTTAAGATATGAGACATCATTATTAGCTCATTTCTTACCGTTGTTTGGCTTTATTGTCACTCATTTGTTTAAAAGAAAAAAACACAAAAGCGCATTTCTCACAATTTTTTATTTACTACTCCATCTCGGATTGCTAAATAGAAATAAATAAAATACTCCCCTTATTTTGTTGTAGTGCTTCAGTGTTTGCATGCACCTACAAAATGACACAATGGCTGTGTCAGTGCTTTTTGTTTTCCATTATTTACAGCCATGCTGCATGTGAGAAGTTGGACTGGTATATGCTGTCCACTAATTAAAGTGGGCACCTTGCACCAGTCCAAACGACCCTTATTGATGATTAGGTTAAAGACCACCTTTATTGAAAGCTATCCTAGTGGTAGCTATGGAGAGCAGCCTTCAGGCTAAGTCTCGAAGGAATGTAAAGCTGCTTGTTTTACCAGATCATAACCTCCTGAATGACCAAATGAAAGGAGAACCACACAAGGAATATATAAAATATATGTATTTATTACTAAACACTCTCTACTATCCTCTTTATGAGATTAGAGAACAAAGCACACAATATTAAATCACTAGAACGACAGTAAATAGCACAATACACAGTGGGCTCCAGGGGGAGACCAAACCATATACTAAGAAAGTGGTATAACAACCACGACTTGACTAGACACCGTGCCTAGAGCACGTAGAATCGCTGGGGCCCCAAGGAACCACCCAAGGTAGTGACACAGGGGACCCACGGAGGACGGGTGCAGTGTGTGAACACAGGCGCGAGCTCCGTACAACTCTATGGGAAAGTCACGGTTGGAAATTTAAAGATTAAGGACACTTCGGAGAGGACTTTAAGCAAACCCAGCTAAACATAGAAGGTTCTAAGGCCAGCACCCTTGAGAGTACTGAGGTACCCGTGTTACCTATCACAGAGGAGCCGGGTGCATAGGGGTCAAGTGATGTCGGAAACCTTCGTCGTTTTCAATGGCGTGATGCGAAAAAGTACTGCTGCCGGGAAGATGAAAAGTGTCCGGTGTGATCCAAGCCTGGATCGGAGATGAGAAGAACCTGAAAGCAGAGGGGACAGAGTCTGGGTCACTTCACAGTGACCAGGGGCACGATAGATGAATGCCCACCGATGTCGGGTGCTTCAGGTGAGAAGAGGTGAAGCTTGACTCTGCAGCCATGGGGACCAGGAGACGACGACCAAAGTCCGGAGGTGAGCTGTCCCACGAAGGATGTCGAGTGCTGGGGGGTCAGTGTCCGGATTGAACACCAACAAGCCTTGGCAACTGCAACCCACGCGGGCAGAAGAAAGATGCTTCGGTGAGGACCAGCAAGGTCCTGGGGACTCTCCAAGCTATGGAGAGTCAGGGCACGTCTGGAGCAACCAGGAAAGCCCAAGGAAAGTCAAAGTTACCTTCACAGGGACCCACAGGCCAACGGACCAGGGATCGCAAAGGGACCTCGAGCTGAATCACTAAATACCAGCCCACGGAACACTCGTGGAGTGTAGGCCGGAAATCTTCGGTGGAATTACTGCTCGGGTCAGGACTACAAGTAGCCCAAAGCACAGCTTCAGGGGTCGCCGAAAAGCATATGCTGCTGCAAATGTACAAGGTGCACAGGGATACGGGTTGCACGGTCCCCACGAGAGATACGGGCCTCAGAATTGCTGAGAGCGCAGATCAACCTCAGAGACCTCGGGAACCCACCTCCTGTGTTGCAGAAATCTTCGGAGTCCTCAGGAGCTCGGGAGATGCAAATAGGTCAGATGCGTTTAGGTGCCTTGCAGGGGAGTAACTCCTTTACTCCAAGGGAGATTTCTTCAGTCGTCCAGCGTCGTGCAGATCGTCAAAGTACTTGGTTTCTGTAGCAGAGTTTAGTCCAGGTAAAATCTAAAGTCCTGTAGTCAGGGGTTCCTACTTTATACCCAAGGAAGGGGTGGGACAAACTCTGGGGACCCACCTATGGGAGGGTCAGGACAGAGGGTGGCTACACCCATGTCCTTTGTCCAGTTTCGCGCTCAAAGCAGGAGCAAATGGCTCCTGCAACCGGTTTGAGCTGGACTATGCGCACAGGGACACCAAATGTGCCCCCAGTGCAGACATGAAAGCACTCAGAGTGCACCCACCCAGCCCCAATACACAGCAGCAGGAGGGCAGACTCGTGTCTGTGGCTGGCAGCATCCATTTTGTGATGCCAGGGTCAAGAAAGCTGGTACCGGGTGTACCGGTGTTGTCATATTTCTCCCTCTAGGACGGTGGAATCATACCTCCCACACCAGTTACTGGTGTGGAGGTACGATTCCAAGGTGTTTGACACCAAACACGACATGTTTCTAAGCAGCCGTTTTAAAGTTGGCATTTACTGCGAGGTTATAATGCACTTAAATATATATGGTTGGCTGCATCACAAACAACCCCGGAAAGTAGGTTCCGAAGGCTGCAGAGGGGCTCTGCTCATGCATGGGCACCCTCTCACATAAAACCCAGCACCCTGCCTTCAGGATTGATAAGGCCTGCCATAGGGGTGACTGATAGGTTTATATGTGCAGTGATTTAGGATAGATATAGTGATCCTATATCTAAGTAAGGGGTGCATGCACCACCTTACACAGGCTGCAGTAGCAGACCTGTGGTGCCATTTTGAATGGTCTCTCAGGGGTGGCACAATACATGCTGGAGCCCCTGGGAGGCCTCTGGGGTACCTAGGCCCTGGGTACATAGTATACCATATACTAGGGACTTATAAGGGTACCCCAGAATCCAATCTGGAGTGTACCTAAAGTACATACACAACCAATTTAGGGAGTAAGCAGATAAACTGGGGTCCTGATTAGCAGAATCCCAGTCAGACTAGTCAAAAACCAGCAAAACACCAGGAAAAAAGTGGGGGTAACCATGCAGTCAGAGTCCACCTTCCTACACTCACAGCTAGGCTAAACGTAATTGCTAATAGAGGTCATAAGCAGGAGCTGTTGCTTTGCCAATAATTGTTAATTTAATGCGGTCCAGTCCCTGCTCTGTGAGGAAGAGAGATTCTGAGTCAGGTGGCACTAGGCTCTGATTGCACCTGCCCACCAGCAGCTCCACCTGGACTGTGCAATCAGGAAGGGAGCATATGACGCTGCACTGCGCTGCACATTGACAAGAGGCCTATATTTAGGCTCTACCTCAGCACAGTCTCCAGCTTGACTACACCAGATAAGCAGAAAGCCTAGTGCACAAACCAAACCTAGCCACAATGTGTGGTGTAGCTAGTATGTTAGCACCATTCAGGCATCCAGTGTTGATGGGGGCTCTTGTTTACTGCACTGCCTCTGATGTGTGGGAGTGGTACTCAAAGGTAGGTGGTACTAGCTTCTGATGGGACCGGTCTGGCAGCAGCTCCACAAGAACGATGCAGTCAGAGGGAGCATACAATGCTAATACTTACTGCACAGTAAGTGGCACATACTCCATGAAGGCAAAGGATTGTGCAATTGGGCTGGGCCCACGCACTTTAAAATGTTAAACGCTTCAAATTGAACCAAAGTCTAATAGGTAATTTTCTATATCCCTAATTATTTTTTATGTTGGGCCGGAATGACCGGACAGGTTGGCTAAAAAAAACAAAATTGGAAGGGAGGAAAAGTAAACGAGTTATTTAAAAACTCTAGACAGTCAGGTAGTGTCACAAAACACTATCGAGTGGGTCCCTTGAAAGGTGGGGACCCTGGCCAGAGACTACTTTGCCCATGCCTTAAAATGGTCTCTGACAGAAACCAAGCAGCTGTATAAACAGCTCAAAGGCGGTTATCAGCAAGGGTATCATTAACATCTGGATTAAATGCCGAACCACTGGTAGTAATGACGATACTGCTGGCAAAGCCCAGAACAAGCAGGTACTCCATTATGTAGGAATCAGGATGAAGTATAGTTGAAAATGACTTCATATTGTGTACTGTATTTCAGAATTATTTTGGCAATTTGTACCTCACGTTTGTCTGTTTAATTTCTCGCTCTATAGCACTCTGATACACTTTTGAGAAATACTTTAAAATAAATTTAGAGAAGATGCCATGGTCAACCAAGGCAAGGAGCCTGTAGTGACGATGCGGGGCAGTAAAGGGTTAACTTGAGGTGTTATAAAGAGAACCCCTTTCAGGCGTGTGAGTTCCCCCGTCCTTCTTGGCCATACAATGCATCGTCCCCTCCTGCAAATCATTCAGGGGACAACAGTTTGTGTTGCATAAAGGCCGTAGTTTATTACAAAACATGGATCATACATCTTGCAACTTACTGGTTGGTCATTTGCGACCCATGTTTGTTTATTACATATCACACTTATCACTCTGAATATTGTCCACTGGTTTTTCTTCTATCTCTGTCTGACAGCACTGCACCTGCGCGATGGCCCTTTTGCAGGTGTCTCAGGTTCTGCAGGTTCTAGGCTTACCTTGCTACCGACCTTGTGGGCGGCCATCAGACCCAGCCCGGGCTGCAAGTGCCGTTCTGCTTCTCTGGACCCTTGCTGGCCACCCGCCTGCTCCCAGTGCCTCTGCCGTGTGGCATCCCAAAGACACTGTCTGAGCAGTTCTTCTATTCTGGCTGTCATTGTGTGCTGTCACCTGCTCCCCCTTGTCCCTGCTGTGAGGCATCCCAAGGACACTGTCTGAGCAGCATCTCTACCTAGGTTACTCTTTTCTCTGGGTCCCCTTTTTGTGCTGCCTCCGCCTCGCCCTCATCCACTGTCCTAACGGCTGCGACAACTGCATTCTCTTGGTGTGGGTGGGTGGGTTCCAAGGCGATGTACGATTATGGTAAAGGTCGGGCCCTGCCGCCTTTTGACCCTCTTGGTTGCCCCGCCCTTCTTCATGTAATGGGCGATTCGTAATTTTCAAAATACGCGTCCAAACAGGACGCGTCTTTTTCGCTGGCTTTTGCACTTGGCGCTTCCGGTGTTCCCGCTGCCGATAGGGGTTCCCCGCGTGCCCCTATCTGGTCTGGCTTCACCTCCCCTGGCTTGCGTCACAAAGCAGCAGCGCCCTGCTTACAGCACCGCGCTCGTCCAACTGCCGAACCAACCGCCCTTCAACATTCCAGAATCCCAAAGCTGACCCAGATACCACATAACCGACACAGAGCATGCACAAACGGACCGGAAGTGGGCAAGGAAACAATCCTAGATGGAGGCGGAAGAGGAAGACAGGAGGTGAAGGAAGGCGGGCCAGTGAAAGAAGCCTGAGCAGACATACAGTGTAAGCGGCCCAAGCTCACAGAACCATCCCCGGATCTAGCCTGACTTCAGGCTCACCAGCAGCCCTCAAGCAGCTCTCAGAAGAGGGCTGCGTGAGCAATGGGGCCTCTTCAGTATGGTTTGCCAGCAGGGCCTCGGATTCAGGCTCGGAAACGCACGTTTTTTCCCCATGAGAAAACGTTTTACATACAAGCTGGGCTTTATTTTGCAGGGATGTGTTTTCTGTTAACAGAAACCTGAAAAGCTGGTTGAGAAGCAACTGACTGATGCAACTTATAAAATGTCTAACGAGGACTTTTATGATGTGCTGCTGGCAATGAAGTGACTCATTCAGCACTGAAGCTGCTCCCAAGGCCGCACGCCACACCGAACAATAACACACAGCCTAGCTGCCAGAGGCTGTCTCACAGCAGAGGGATCTATCGCATGCTTCCATACACGTTTCCCGTGATGCGGAAAAGAAGGTACAGCTTAAGATGTTATGCTTTTACACATGAAGACAGGGCTTTAAGTGGGATGAAAAAACTGGAGGGGCCCTCAAAGGGGCGTGGCCAATGTAATTAAGGGCGTGGCTTAAAAACACGTGAGCTAAAAATCTGTGCTTAGCATAGTGTGCCCCCCGACTTGGATTTTGCTGTTTCTGTGATTGCATCTCGATATATGATACAACAAGTAACATCATACCTACAAGAAGTCAGGACTATTGGCTTTGTCAATGGTTGTTAGTTGCATAAGATAAATAAGCAGCAACTATGGATTGATGACAATGTTGCTGCGCCTGTGTTTCAAAAAGAGAAGGGAAATCCAGAAAGAAAATGACTCTTTTAAGGATTTCCCTTCTCCTACAACGCTCACCTGGCATGACATCACGCCCTAACTTCTCCACTAGTGAGAAGTGAGCAGTGTGAGCACGCGCACATCATGTGCCTGCTGTCACTGCAGTCCGGACAAAAATGAAGCGCCTGTGCCAGGGCACAAAACAGAGCCCGATAGAGACCCACTTCGAGGCCCCCTTTAAAAAACTGCTGGTGCTCAGACCCGGCCCACTTAAAGCCCTGCATGAAGACATTAAGGTATCTCTGGCCTTCGTCTAGGACGCCCCGAATCCTAACAGCAGATAAATCTCACCACTTCTTATAAATAAAACATACACATTTCACTTTGTCATTATGAAAAACAACAACCAACATTCAATAATCAAGCATTAAGCAAGGCTGAATTAGCCTTGTAGGGATTAGTAAGGGTAGCGTTTAAAACTAAGAGGCATCTTTCAAGAAACATTGTGAAGTGACCTGACCACGAGGGCGTTTCGCCTGGCACTTCTGTACCTCGTGCTTATATAAGGGAGGTTTTTCTGCAAATGACTAAAGTGAAAAGGGGTTGTCTAGTGCAAAAGGAATGGCAGCATTTAGCAACAAGATTTGTGTGCTTTTCCGCAAACAGTAATGGTGAGACCAAAGGGCCCTAGTGGTCTTTAAGTGTTGCCAATGCCTAGTCATCTATGCACAGCAATACACACAACTGCTTTTCTGGAGATTGCCACTGCGCTTGAACTCCTGGTAACATCTGCACAAGCTATAAACGAAGATACCATTCCAGGAATATAATGATAGTATATGCAATCTTTCTCATGTACTATTTTTGGTTCATTGCCTAAACTCTATATATGCACCTTTTCTCAAGCAGGGACACAGACTGAAACATCGATATGGCAAAAACACAGCTGGGCTCAAAGTGGTTGAATCAAAGCCTTCTTTTGTTATATATGTGCATCACAAGACTATCACGAGAGCCCCGCTCTCTTCACTCGTATAAGGGACTCTGTAAGAAAGCAGAATTGCAGAAATCCTGACACTATGCAAACTCTGTAGAAAAGAGGTGGCGAATCTGTGAAAGTACATGGAGGGTGTAACCTATCTGGCTGAACTATCAGATGTAAAATACATTCCCTTCAACTAGAATCTCAGCTCGACAGGACATATAGTAAAGTCATGCCTAGTTCCAAAAGGGGATCCCAGTCAACAAACAGCCCAGCAATACAGCACCTGGGTACACATTACAATGAAAAAGGATAACGTTATCTTCATGAAGGCTCTTATTTAACTAGATCATAAGCCCTCCCACATTAACAACATGTGGATACCAAATGCACCTCTGGCATGCAAGCAAACTCCTATCACTGTGCAGCAGAGCTGTGGGCTGCCTGTGGTGCCCCTGGACACGTGCCATATGCAGACATTTCCCCTTCTACTGTCCGGAAGTGCATATTGACCAGTACCCATCTTCCAGAAGAAGCCAATCCGTGTTAGTGTTTGCCTGGTGACACAGGGCTTTGTAAGAGGATGCGTTGTCAATGAAGGGGAGTTTACACCCCAGAAGTAACAGTTGATTTTTCTGTATTGGTAGAGTACATCCCAAAACAGATTGTAGGGCGTACCACTTTTCAGTAGCGCATGTCTGCTGCTGTGCTTATTTCAGACTCTTCTGAAAAGCATCCTGGCAAGTGATGCATTTAGCTCTGTGCACCGTCAAGAGAACGTATGTAAAACACACGAGGCTGATATGCACCTCCGTCACCTTCCAATACTGCAAACTGGTGATAGAACAATGTGGAAGTTGTTGTAGCACCACTGGGCCCATTTACTTTGTTTTACTTTATCTACCTATTCTACCTTTCGGAGTCTTTTACTTGGTCCTCTGATGAATCCTGAACCGTGCCGAGAGGGGTCGGATATAGGGGATCCAATCCAGTTATACAATGAGGACCAGGATTTGGGTAACTGACCTACAAACTCGTAATTAGATTAATATATATATATAAATCTCAAAACTATGCTATATAAATACAGGATTATTTGAACTAGACCAAATCTTCTGAAGAAATTCAGTCGGACTAGAATCAATAACTCAGTTAGGGCTATGCAAAATAATAACATTAGAACCTGGTGACCAGAGATCCCGCTATTAAAATTCCTATCCTCATTAATATTCAATTGGAATGCGCAATCAATCATTGGAGACAAGTCATGGAGAGACAGAAACAGGATTTAAGGATGGTTAGAATTTATCAGTACATTTTAAGAAAAGTAAATACATAAATATTAGGCATTCACATTTAGGAGGGCCGAATAATCACATTTATCTCTTGTGACCCAACAATTAACAGGGCTCTAGAAGAAAAGTTCAGGAAAAGATGTGAATCATATCAGCTCAGAGGTTTTCTCCCAACCAGAGGAGAGAGTTCGGGAATAGCGCACACACACAGCATATGCGTCAGCCCAAGGAAAGCCAGTAGAGTCTGCAAGATTGAACGCTGTCTCAGTGTCTGCAAGAGCAAGATGGAAAAGCAGACATCTCATAATCTACTTCTTCACCACTTCGTCTCGTGATGTATTTTATATTTCTCAAATTCTGGGGTGACACCTACTGGGTCACCTCATCTGGTCAGACCACTCAGTCCTTTGGTCAGTTCATATAAGGTGACTGTCATGTGGCATGAAGAAGACACATTTTATGGCAAAAGGTGGTGATCATCACGTAAGCTGTCTAACCATTCAAAAAGTAAAGTTGTAAACAATAATCCTTTAGCAAAGGCACAATAGTGAGTTCAAGAGGACAGTTTCTCATGGCAGATGTTACCAAAATAACGAAATAATAGTGAGTAGTCCTACTATGTGTATGGGAACGCTTTCTATGAAAAATAGTTTTCTTTCACAGTGGAAGTTTATGAAGCCTTCCCATGAGAACTGAATCAAGCAAAGATGAGAAATTGCAGGCCCAAACTTAATTTAGTTAATGAAATACACAATATAAAATAAGGGAAATATGCATTACATTCTAGAGTTTCTAAGACTTTTATAACCTTTTCTTCAACTTACTGCACTCAAAGCATTATAATTTCATTGTAATTAGCAAGTGTAACTATTACTGCATTTTCAAAGTATCAACATGTAAAACAATATCAAATGATAAAATCATGATATCGTTCCTAGTAATTCCCATTAGTACATGTCTGAAGGTTATTCTCAGAAAGTTTCACAGCATTTGGAATTTATTACAAATGTGCAGCACCATTTTACTTTTTCTCTGTTGGTGCACATTTTAACATGAGCAAAGATAATGTTGAAAGTAAAGCTCTTCAATAAACATTCATAGTGTCATATGAATAGCATTTAGAATCATTAATTTTCACATACATTATTATTATGAGGGATTGGTTAATGAAATCTCTATAACATGGGAGTCATCACATTCACATTTCTATTCCATGTTAAACAAATACACCACTGCAAATTTTAGTAAAATGTAAACCTATGTTATTCAAGATATTTTTCCAGCTATTCTACACTTTTGTCTGCATGTTTTTACGATGCAGTAACAAAATCTTTTCATGATCTATTGCTCAAGATTCTCCCAAGTGGCAGGAGGCATTGGCATCCCCCAGGAGGTGGCGATCCGTTCTCGATTTAAATGAATACAACTAAAGATTTTGCTTAGAGCGTACTACACCAGTATAGCATTTGTTAAAATGAGTACCCTAAGCTCCCCATTGTGCCTTAGGGGTTGTGGTCAGGTGGGAACGTTTATACACCAATGGAGGGAATGTCCAGTTCTTCAGATATACTGGGGGAAAATAACAATGAAAATGCTAGCAATATGTGGAAAGGAAGTAGAAGTCTCACCCCGATGGTGCCTCCTAAACATATGGGATGCAACCGACCTTACGGCGAGGGAGATAACCTGGGTCTCCCTTGTGTGTGATTGCTAAGCGCAATATTGCAAGGAACTGGAGGGGAGTCACTGGGCCTAGATTACGAGATTGGGAAACAGACATAGATTGGTGCATGCAGGCGGAGAGAGTGGTTTATGAAGGACGAGGATGTCCACAAAAATGGTCCAAGATCTAGGGGGCATGGAACAAAAGTAGAGGGATGATATGTATGCCGTTTGATGGCCCTTCCCCTCAGGAATGAGAATAGGTAGTAAGAGGGCGCCCGAATCCTTGCTGAGAATGAAAGGAATGCTACAATGGATATTGGTCCGATGTGATGATATATTTGAAATTGTACAAATGCACTGTGTTCGATAGAAGTCAAATGTTAATGTACTGCAATTATTATGCAATAAAAAGAATTAAAAGAAAAAAAAAAAAAAAAAAGATTCTCCCAAGGTATTGTGAGCACCAATTGTGCATGTTTGTCATTTTTCTCTCGAAGGTGCCAAAATCAGTTTTATGTGTTAACTAAGGGATTCAGCAGTTTATCTGCCTCTTCAAAGTCTACCATAACCTTGTAAACAGCCCCATGGCTCAATCTCGGACTCCGTACCCAAGGGCAGGGAAAGGATCAATGGAGGAGTGAACGAGAGAGGAGGAATGAGAAAGGGCAACAGGAGGGTCGTAAGAGAGGCAGCAAAAGAAACAGAGTGTGACGGAGACCGAGAGACAACTTGCAGAGTAAGAATGGCAGTGACTGGGCGAGAGAGATTCATTAAGAGAATAAGCATTAGAAAGAGCAAGCGCTAGAAAAAGAGAGAACGTGAGAAATAAGAAAAGGTAGAAAGTGAAAAAAAAGAGAAAACAAGGTAGTGCGATAGTGAGGGTTTAGGGCAGCAAAGGAAGCTAACATTATTGAGACAGAGAAATAAAAGCATGCAAGGTACAAAGAAATATTTGAAAACAAAGACAAAAGAGGACAACAAGAAAGCAACAGGAAAAGTAAGTGCAAGAGAGGGCTAGAATTAGTGGAGACTAGCAGAACATAGGAGATGAAGGGATAGACTTTGGTAGGAAGAAAAACGTAGAGATTCACGAAAAAATATATGGCGAAAGCGTGATTTGTTGCTAACAGCCAAGAAAAAGAGGCTCTGCCACCACATCCATCACAGTAAGATAAGGTGCTCAGATGGTAAGACTCCAGACACAAGGAGTATGCTCGGGTATCTTGAGAGGGTGATGTTAGGATTTCACCACAGCAACACGTGGATGTATCCGTCAGGCTGATGCAACGTTTGCACACACACTTCTAATATTTTCCAGAGCAAACACGACGCGAAAAACACACTGCAGCTAGAAAGAATTCCTTAAACACCGAATTGGGCCCACACGGTGAAGGGAGAAGCACAGTAGGAATGGCCTATAGGGCAATCTGACAGTGTCCGAAGGGCTTGTCTGACCGGTCAGTATAAGGGCTGGTTTTTGGCTACTTTAGGGCCTGCTTTATGCTCTTTTGGGGCGGTTCTTACTGATGATTCCCCGATATTATTAACACTGCCTGGAGCACTCCCAAATGCATGCAGTCTCCCACACCATGAAAAACACCTTTACAGCGTGCATTTACAAGTAAAAAATTGCCAAATTTGCAGAATGTGGGCCATTTTAATCTATTTGATTTGCTAATAAGAGCCACTTTATCTTGATGCCCGGACTACTTTCTTTCCCCTGCGACCTTGAGCATTAGGGTGTGACAATCCAATGCCTTTTCAGATCGGTCTATCGAGGATAGACTCCAAGGTGCAACCCCGTATTCCATTTTTGACTAAATCTTATCTTTCATAACCCAATGCATATCATTGATAATGGTAAACAAATACATTTGTTTGAGGTGTTTGAATTGTGCTTGTTGGCCACTAAGGATTTCACATCAGAAAGTGATATGAAAGCAAAATTATTAGGGATATGGGGATGCATCCCCCAAAAATATACAAAAACACTTTGGAATGTAGCATAATCTGTAGCCAGGTTTATGCTCCTCGGCTATAGGGGAGTTCAATGCCGGCGGTTCCTCCTTTAGGGCGGAGGAGCGTCGCCCTGCCTGGAACAACGCTCCTCCGCCCTAAAGGAGGAACAAATGCATTAACATTATTAAAATGGCCTCAATCTCATTTCCAGGATGTGAATGCTACCGGCGTGTGCGGGGTTGATTACTGCTGTTTGACAGCAGCAGGGATGACAAGTGCGCAGTGCGCATGTCGGATTGGTCAGCTGTTTTACAGTTGCATTTAACTCTGTTAGTGATAATGGACCGTGATCTGCTGAGAACATACAGACATAAGCAGTTGGCGCATAAACCCCACTACCTATTGCCCTGGGTTCAAAACCTTAGACCTGTGCATTGCACTCATACATCTAGAGCAAAGCTTGTCCTGATGTGGAGGCTGCTTTACTGCGTCAGACTGCAGGAGTCGTCTCAGGAGAGGACACAGTGCCAGGCTCTGCTGCTGCAAGGACAGTGTGGTTGTTGTTGGCGGGCCCTGAAACAACATGCCCCTGTAACGATCTCCGCAAGCACCCCATCCCTGGTCTTTCTTTCTTCTGTCAGTAAAGAAGGCTTTCTGAGGCAGTCTGCTAGAATGAAACCGGGCGAAACTATGAAGCCAGACCGAGGTAAATTACCCAGTCTTCTCTTTTTAGGTCGAGCCTAATGTTGCAGCGCATGCGCTGCTCGCTTTGCGAGGCATGCTGTATTAGGGTATGTTTTAGAAGTGGTGTGGAAGCCCCGCCCATATTTTTCATTGGCTGGCGTCATCGTCCATGGTAAATGCTGGTTGCCGATTGATAATGAGGCTTCTTAGTCCCTCCTTGTTACCGCCCTGTCTCCTTTTGGGACCACCAATCAGGACTGGATCTTTTACTTGCAGTGTTACACTGTCTCCTTCATTAGTCGGTAAGCACTATATTTTTTTCACAATGGCGACAGCTTGTCTGGTATTTGTATTCGGGGTTTTAGCGAGAGGTTGTAGAGCCTGAGAACCAGGTCAGCAGAGCTGCTGTAGAGCCAGAGAGCCAGGTCAGCAGAGCTGCTCTAGAGCCAGAGAACCAGGTCAGCAGAGCTGCTCTAGAGCTAGAGAACCAGGTCAGCAGAGGCGCTCTAGACCCAGAGAACCAGGTCAGCAGAGCTGCTGTAGAGCCAGAGAACCAGGTCAGCAGAGCCGCTCTAGAGCCATAGAACAAGGTCAGCAGAGCTGCTCTAGAGCCAGAGAACAAGGTCAGCAGAGCTGCTCTAGAGCCAGAGAACAAGGTCAGCAGAGGTGCGCTAGACCCAGAGAACCAGGTAAGCAGAGCTGCTGTAGAGCCAGAGAACCAGGTCAGCAGAGCTGCTCTAGAGCCAGAGAACCAGGTCAGCAGAGCTGCTCTAGAGCCAGAGAACCAGGTCAGCAGAGCTGCTCTAGAGCCAGAGAACCAGGTCAGCAGAGCTGTTCTAGAGCCAGAGAACCAGGTCAGCAGAGCTGTTCTAGAGCCAGAGAACCAGGTCAGCAGAGCTGTTCTAGAGCCAGAGAACCAGGTCAGCAGAGCTGCTTTAGAGCCATAGAACCAGGACAGCAGAGCCGCTCTAGAGCCAGAGAACCAGGTCAGCAGAGCTGTTCTAGAGCCAGAGAACCAGGTCAGCAGAGCTGCTTTAGAGCCATAGAACCAGGACAGCAGAGCCGCTCTAGAGCCAGAGAACCGGGTCAGCAGAGCCGCTCTAGAGCCAGAGAATCGGGTCAGCAGAGCCGCTCTAGAGCCAGAGAACCGGGTCAGCAGAGCCGCTCTAGAGCCAGAGAACCAGGTCTGCAGAGCCGCTCTAGAGCCAGAGAACCAGGTCTGCAGAGCCGCTCTAGAGCCAGAGAACCAGGTCAGCAGAGCCGCTATTGAGCCAGAGAACCAGGTCAGCAGAGCTGCTCTAGAGCCAGAGAACCAGGTCAGCAGAGCTGTTCTAAAGCCAGAGAACCAGGTCAGCAGAGCTGCTCTAGAGCCATAGAACCAGGTCAGCAGGCCGCTCTAGAGCCAGAGAACCAGGTCAGCAGAGCCGCTCTAGAGCCAGAGAACCAGGTCAGCAGAGCCGCTGTTGAGCCAGAGAACCAGGTCAGCAGAGCTGCTCTAGAGCCAGAGAGCCAGGTCAGCAGAGCCGCTGTAGAGCCTGAGACCCAGGTCAGCAGAGCTGCTGTAGAGCCATAGAACCAGGACAGCAGAGCCGCTCTAGAGCCAGAGAACCGGGTCAGCAGAGCCGCTCTAGAGCCAGAGAACCGGGTCAGCAGAGCCGCTCTAGAGCCAGAGAACCGGGTCAGCAGAGCAGCTCTAGAGCCAGAGAACCAGGTCAGCAGAGCCGCTCTAGAGCCGGAGAACCAGGTCAGCAAGCTGCTGTAGAGCTTGAGTACCAGGTCAGCAGAGCTGCTGTAGAGCCAGAGAACCAGGTCAGCAGAACTGCTGTAGAGCCAGAGAACCAGGTCAGCAGAGCTGCTGTAGAGCCAGAGAAGCAGGTCATCAAGCTGCTGTAGAGCCAAAGAATCAGGTCAGCAGAGCTGCTGTAGAGCCATAGAATCAGGTCAGCAGAGCTGCTGTAGAGCCAAAGAATCAGGTCAGCAGAGCTGCTGTAGAGCCAGAGAACCAGGTCAGCAGAGCCGTTGTAGAGCCAGAGAACCAGGTCAGCAGACCTGTTCTAGAGCCAGAGAACCAGGTCAGCAGAGCTGCTCTAGAGCCAGAGAACCAGGTCAGCAGAGCTGCTGTAGAGCCAGAGAACCAGGTCAGCAGAGCCGTTGTAGAGCCAGAGAACCAGGTCAGCAGACCTGTTCTAGAGCCAGAGAACCAGGTCAGCAGAGCTGCTCTAGAGCCAGAGAACCAGGTCAGCAGAGCTGCTCTAGAGCCAGAGAACCAGGTCAGCAGAGCTGCTCTAGAGCCAGAGAACCAGGTCAGCAGAGCCGCTCTAGAGCCAGAGAACCAGGTCAGCAGAGCCGCTCTAGAGCCAGAGAACCAGGTCAGCAGAGCCGCTGTAGAGCCCGAGACCCAGGTCAGCAGAGCCGCTGTAGAGCCCGAGACCCAGGTCAGCAGAGCTGCTGTAGAGCCCGAGACCCAGGTCAGCAGAGCTGCTGTAGAGCCATAGAACCAGGTCAGCAGAGCTGCTGTAGAGCCAGAGAACCAGGTCAGCAGAGCTGCTGTAGAGCCAGAGAACCAGGTCAGCAGAGCTGCTGTAGAGCCAGAGAACTAGGTCAGCAGAGCCCCTGTAGAGCCAGAGAATTAGGTCAGCAGAGCCGTTGTAGAGCCTCAGACCCAGGTCTGCAGAGCCGCTGTAGAGCCAGAGAGCCAGGTCAGAAGAGCCGCTCTAGAGCCAAAAAACCAGGCCAGTAGAGCCGTTGTAGAGCCAGAGAACCAGGTCAGCAGAGCTGCTGTAAAGCCAGAGAACCAGGTCAGCAGAGCTGCTCTAGAGCCAGAGAACCAGGTCAGCAGAGCTGCTCTACAGCCAGAGAACCAGGTCAGCAGAGCTGCTGTAGAACCAGAGAACCAGGTCAGCAGAGCTGCTGTAGAGCCAGAGAACCAGGTCAGCAGAGCTGCTGTAGAGCCAGAGAACAGGGTCAGCAGAGCTGCTCTAGAGCCTGAGAACCAGGTCAGCAGAGCTGCTGTAAAGCCAGAGAACCAGGTAGGCAGAGCTGCTGTAGAGCCAGAGAACCAGGTCAGCAGAGCTGCTGTAGAGCCAGAGAACCAGGTCAGCAGAGCTGCTGTAGAGCCAGAGAACCAGGTCAGCAGAGCCGCTCTAGAGCCAGAGAACCAGGTCAGCAGAGCCGCTGTAGAGCCAGAGAAGCAGGTCATCAAGCTGCTGTAGAGCCAGAGAAGCAGGTCAGCAAGCTGCTGTAGAGCCATAGAATCAGGTCAGCAGAGCTGCTGTAGAGCCAGAGAACCAGGTCAGCAGAGCCGCTGCAGAGCCCGAGACCCAGGTCAGCAGAGCAGCTGTAGAGCCCGAGACCCAGGTCAGCAGAGCCGCTCTAGAGCCAGAGACCCAGGTCAGCAGAGCCGCTCTAGAGCCAGAGAACCAGGTCAGCAGAGCCGCTCTAGAGCCAGAGAACCAGGTCAGCAGAGCCGCTCTAGAGCCAGAGAACCAGGTCAGCAGAGCTGCTGTAGAGCCAGAGAACCAGGTCAGCAGAGCTGCTGTAGAGCCAGAGAAGCAGGTCATCAGAGCTGCTGTAGAGCCAGAGAAGCAGGTCATCAAGCTGCTGTAGAGCCAGAGAAGCAGGTCAGCAAGCTGCTGTAGAGCCATAGAATCAGGTCAGCAGAGCTGCTGTAGAGCCAGAGAACCAGGTCAGCAGAGCCATTGTAGAGCCACAGAACCAGGTCAGCAGAGCCGATGTAGAGCCCGAGACCCAGGTCAGCAGAGCCGCTGTAGTGCCCGAGACCCAGGTCAGCAGAGCCGCTGTAGAGCCTGAGACCCAGGTCAGCAGAGCTGCTGTAGAGCCATAGAACAAGGACAGCAGAGCCGCTCTAGAGCCAGAGAACCGGGTCAGCAGAGCCGCTCTAGAGCCAGAGAACCAGGTCAGCAGAGCCGCTCTAGAGCCAGAGAACCAGGTCAGCAGAGCCGCTCTAGAGCCAGAGAACCAGGTCAGCAGAGCCGCTCTAGAGCCAGAGAACCAGGTCAGCAGAGCCGCTCTAGAGCCAGAGAACCAGGTCAGCAGAGCCGCTCTAGAGCCAGAGAACCAGGCCAGCAGAGCCACTCTAGAGCCGGAGAACCAGGTCAGCAAGCTGCTGTAGAGCTTGAGTACCAGGTCAGCAGAGCTGCTGTAGAGCCAGAGAACCAGGTCAGCAGAACTGCTGTAGAGCCAGAGAACCAGGTCAGCAGAGCCGCTCTAGAGCCAGAGAACCAGGTCAGCAGAGCTGCTGTAGAGCCAGAGAATCAGGTCAGCAGAGCTGCTGTACAGCCATAGAATCAGGTCAGCAGAGCTGCTGTAGAGCCATAGAACCAGGTCAGCAGAGCTGCTGTAGAGCCAGAGAACCAGGTCAGCAGAGCCATTGTAGAGCCAGAAAACCAGGTCAGCAGAGCCGTTGTAGAGCCAGAGAACCAGGTCAGCAGAGCTGCTCTAGAGCCAGAGAACCAGGTCAGCAGAGCTGCTCTAGAGCCAGAAAACCAGGACAGCAGAGCTGCTCTAGAGCCAGAGAACCAGGTCAGCAGAGCCGCTGTAGAAGCCAGAGAACCAGGTCAGCAGAGCCGCTGTAGAGCCCGAGACCCAGGTCAGCAGAGCTGCTGTAGAGCCAGAGAACCAGGTCAGCAGAGCTGCTGTAGAGCCAGAGAACCAGGTCAGCAGAGCTGCTGTAGAGCCAGAGAACCAGGTCAGCAGAGCTGCTGTAGAGCCAGAGAACTAGGTCAGCAGAGCCGCTGTAGAGCCAGAGAGCCAGGTCAGAAGAGCCACTCTAGAGCCAAAGAACCAGGCCAGCAGAGCCGTTGTAGAGCCAGAGAACCAGGTCAGCAGAGCTGCTGTAAAGCCAGAGAACCAGGTCAGCAGAGCTGCTCTAGAGCCAGAGAACCAGGTCAGCAGAGCTGCTCTACAGCCAGAGAACCAGGTCAGCAGAGCTGCTGGAGAACCAGAGAACCAGGTCAGCAGAGCTGCTGTAGAGCCAGAGAACCAGGTCAGCAGAGCTGCTGTAGAGCCAGAGAAGCAGGTAATCAAGCTGCTGTAGAGACATAGAACCAGGCCAGCAGAGCCACTCTAGAGCCAGAGAACCAGGTCTGCAAGCTGCTGTAGAGCCTGAGAACCAGGTCAGCAGAGCAGTTGTAGAGCCTGAGAACCAGGTCAGCAGAGCTGTTGTAGAGCCAGAGAACCAGGTCAGCAGAGCTGCTGTAGAGCCAGAGAACCAGGTCAGCAGAGCTGCTGTAGAGCCACAGAACCAGGTCAGCAGAGCCACTCTAGAGCCTGAGAACCTGGTCAGCAGAGCTGCTGTAGAGCCAGAGAACCAGGTCAGCAGAGCTGCTGTAGAGCCAGAGAACCAGGTCAGCAGAGCCGCTGTAGAGCCAGGTCAGAAGAGCCGCTCTAGAGCCAGAGAACCAGGTCAGCAGAGCCGCTGTAGAGCCATAGAACCAGGTCAGCAGAGCCGCTGTAGAGCCAGAAAACCAGGTCAGCAGAGCCGCTGTAGAGCCAGAAAACCAGGTCAGCAGAGCCGCTGTAGAGCCAGAGAACCGGATCAGCAGAGCCGCTGTAGAGCCAGAGAACCGGGTCAGCAGAGCCGTTGTAGAGCCAGAGAACAGGTCAGCAGAGCCGCTGTAGAGCCAGAGAACCAGGTCAGCAGAGCTGTTGTAGAGCCAGAGAACCAGGTCAGCAGAGCTGCTCTAGAGCCAGAGAACCAGGTCAGCAGAGCTGCTGTAGAGCCTTAGAACCAGGTCAGCACAGCTGCTGTAAAGCCAGAGAACCAGGTCAGCAGAGCTGCTGTAGAGCCAGAGAACCAGGTCAGCAGAGCTGCTGTAGAGCCAGAGAACCAGGTCATCAAGCTGTAGAGCCAGAAAAGCAGACCAGCAAGCTGCTGTAGAGCCATAGAATAAGGTCAGCAGAGCTGATGTAGAGCCAGAGAATCAGGTCAGCAGAGCCGTTGTAGAGCCAGAGAACCAGGTCAGCAGAGCTGCTGTAGAGCCAGAGAACCAGGTCAGCAGAGCTGCTGTAGAGCCAGAGAACCAAGTCAGCAGAGCTGCTGTAGAGCCAGAGAACCAGGTCAGCAGAGCTGCTGTAGAGCCAGAGAACCAGGTCAGCAGAGCTGCTGTAGAGCCAGAGAACCAGGTCAGCAGAGCTGCTCTAGAGCCAGAGAACCAGGTCAGCAGAGCTGCTCTAGAGCCAGAGAACCAGGTCAGCAGAGCTGTTCTAGAGCCAGAGAACGAGGTCAGCAGATCTGCTCTATGGCCAGAGAACCAGGTCAGCGAACCAGGTCAGCAGAAGTGTTGTAGAGCGAGAGAACCAGGTCAGCAAGCTGCTGTAGAGCCAGAGAACCAGGTCAGCAGAGCTGCTTTAGAGCCTTAGAACCAGGTCAGCAGAGCTGCTGTAGCGCCAGAGAACCAGGCCAGCAGAGCTGCTGTAGAGCCAGAGAAGCAGGTCATCAAGCTGCTGTAGAGTCATAGAACCAGGTCAGCAGAGCTGCTGTAGAGCCAGAGAACCAGGTCAGCAGAGCTGCTGTGGAGCCTTAGAACCAGGTCAGCAGAGCTGCTGTAGAGCCAGAGAACCAGGTCAGCAAAGCCATTGTAGAGCCAGAGAACCAGGTCAGCAGAGCCGCTGTAGAGCCTGAGAACCAGGTCAGCAGAGCCGCTGTAGAGCCAGAGAACCAGTTCAGCAGAGCCGCTATAGAGTCATAGAACCAGGTCAGCAGAGCCGTTGTATAGCTAAAGAACCAGGTTAGCAGAGCTGCTGTTGAGCCATAGAACCAGGTCAGCAGACATGCTCTTGAGCCAGAGAACCAGTTCAGCAGAGCCGCTCTAGAGCCCGAGGACCGGGTCAGTAGAGCCGCTCTAGAGCCAGAGAACCAGGTCAGCAGAGCCGCTCTAGAGCCAGAGAACCGGGTCAGCAGAGCTGTTGTAGAGCCAGAGAACCAGGTCAGCAGAGCTGCTCTAGAGCCAGAGAACCAGGTCAGCAGAGCTGCTGTAGAGCCAGAGAACCAGGTCAGCAGAGCTGCTGTAGAGCCAGAGAACCAGGTCATCAAGCTGTAGAGCCAGAAAAGCAGACCAGCAAGCTGCTGTAGAGCCATAGAATCAGGTCAGCAGAGCTGCTCTAGAGCCATAGAATCAGGTCAGCAGAGCTGCTGTAGAGCCAGAGAATCAGGTCAGCAGAGCCGTTGTAGGGCCAGAGAACCAGGTCAGCAGAGCTGCTGTAGAGCCAGAGAACCAGGTCAGCAGAGCTGCTCTAGAGCCAGAGAACCAGGTCAGCAGAGCTGTTCTAGAGCCAGAGAACGAGGTCAGCAGATCTGCTCTATGCCCAGAGAACTGGGCCAGAGAACCAGGTCAGCGAACCAGGACAGCAGAAGTGTTGTAGAGCGAGAGAACCAGGTCAGCAAGCTGCTGTAGAGCCAGAGAACCAGGTCAGCAGAGCTGCTTTAGAGCCTTAGAACCAGGTCAGCAGAGCTGCTGTAGCGCCAGAGAACCAGGCCAGCAGAGCTGCTGTAGAGCCAGAGAACCAGGTCATCAAGCTGCTGTAGAGCCAGAGAAGCAGGTCAGCAGTCCTGCTGTAGAGTCATAGAACCAGGTCAGCAGAGCTGCTGTAGAGCCAGAGAACCAGGTCAGCAGAGCTGCTGTAGAGCCAGAGAACCAGGTCAGCAGAGCTGCTATAGAGCCAGAGAACCAGGTCAGCAGAGCTGCTATAGAGCCATAGAACCAGGTCAGCAGAGCCGCTCTAGAGCCAGAGAACCAGGTCAGCAGAGCCGCTCTAGAGCCAGAGAACCGGATCAGCAGAGCTGCTCTAGAGCCAGAGAACCGGGTCAGCAGAGCCGCTCTAGAGCCAGAGAACCAGGTCGGCAGAGCTGCTCTAGAGCCAGAGAACCAGATCAGCAAGCTGCTGTAGAGCCTGAGAACCAGGACAGCAGAGCCGTTGTAGAGCCAGAGAACCAGGTCAGCAGAGCTGCTCTAGAGCCAGAGAACCAGGCCAGCAGAGCCGCTCTAGAGCCAGTGAACCAGGTCAGTAGAGCTGCTGTAAAGCCAGAGAACCAGGTCAGCAGAGCAGCTCTAGAGCCAGAGAACCAGGTCAGCAGAGCTGCTGTAGTGCCAGAGAACCAGGTCAGCAGAGCCGCTGTAGAGCCAGAGAACAAGGTCAGCAGAGCCACTGTAGAGCCAGAGAACAAGGTCAGCAGAGTTGCTCTAGAGCCTGAGAACTAGGTGAGCAGAGTTGCTGTAGAGCCAGAGAACGAGGTCAGCAGAGCTGCTCTATGGCCAGAGAACTGGGCCAGAGAACCAGGTCAGCGAACCAGGTCAGCGAACCAGGTCAGCAGAGGTGTTGTGGAGCCAGAGAACCAGGTCAGCAGAGCTGCTGTGGAGCCTTAGAACCAGGTCAGCAGAGCTGCTGTGGAGCCTTAGAACCAGGTCAGCAGAGCTGCTGTAGAGCCAGAGAACCAGGTCAGCAAAGCCATTGTAGAGCCAGAGAACCAGGTCAGCAGAGCCGCTGTAGAGCCTGAGAACCAGGTCAGCAGAGCCGCTGTAGAGCCAGAGAACCAGTTCAGCAGAGCCACTATAGAGTCATAGAACCAGGTCAGCAGAGCCGTTGTATAGCTATAGAACCAGGTTAGCAGAGCTGCTGTAGAGCCATAGAACCAGGTCAGCAGACATGCTCTTGAGCCAGAGAACCAGTTCAGCAGAGCCGCTCTAGAGCCTGAGGACCGGGTCAGTAGAGCCGCTCTAGAGCCAGAGAACCAGGTCAGCAGAGCCGCTCTAGAGCCAGAGAACCAGGTCAGCAGAGCCGCTCTAGAGCCAGAGAACCGGATCAGCAGAGCTGCTCTAGAGCCAGAGAACCGGGTCAGCAGAGCCGCTCTAGAGCCAGAGAACCAGGTCAGCAAAGCCATTGTAGAGCCAGAGAACCAGGTCAGCAGAGCCGCTGTAGAGCCTGAGAACCAGGTCAGCAGAGCCGCTGTAGAGCCAGAGAACCAGTTCAGCAGAGCCACTATAGAGTCATAGAACCAGGTCAGCAGAGCCGTTGTATAGCTATAGAACCAGGTTAGCAGAGCTGCTGTAGAGCCATAGAACCAGGTCAGCAGACATGCTCTTGAGCCAGAGAACCAGTTCAGCAGAGCCGCTCTAGAGCCTGAGGACCGGGTCAGTAGAGCCGCTCTAGAGCCAGAGAACCAGGTCAGCAGAGCCGCTCTAGAGCCAGAGAACCAGGTCAGCAGAGCCGCTCTAGAGCCAGAGAACCGGGTCAGCAGAGCCGCTCTAGAGCCAGAGAACCGGGTCAGCAGAGCTGCTCTAGAGCCAGAGAACCAGGTCATCAAGCTGTAGAGCCAGAAAAGCAGACCAGCAAGCTGCTGTAGAGCCATAGAATCAGGTCAGCAGAGCTGCTCTAGAGCCATAGAATCAGGTCAGCAGAGCTGCTGTAGAGCCAGAGAATCAGGTCAGCAGAGCTGTTGTAGAGCCAGAGAACCAGGTCAGCAGAGCTGCTGTAGAGCCAGAGAACCAGGTCAGCAGAGCTGCTCTAGAGCCAGAGAACCAGGTCAGCAGAGCTGTTCTAGAGCCAGAGAACGAGGTCAGCAGATCTGCTCTATGGCCAGAGAACTGGGCGAGAGAACCAGGTCAGAAGTGTTGTAGAGCGAGAGAACCAGGTCAGCAAGCTGCTGTAGAGCCAGAGAACCAGGTCAGCAGAGCTGCTTTAGAGCCTTAGAACCAGGTCAGCAGAGCTGCTGTAGCGCCAGAGAACCAGGCCAGCAGAGCTGCTGTAGAGCCAGAGAACCAGGTCATCAAGCTGCTGTAGAGCCAGAGAAGCAGGTCAGCAGTCCTGCTGTAGAGTCATAGAACCAGATCAGCAGAGCTGCTGTAGAGCCAGAGAACCAGGTCAGCAGAGCTGCTGTAGAGCCAGAGAACCAGGTCAGCAGAGCTGCTATAGAGCCAGAGAACCAGGTCAGCAGAGCTGCTATAGAGCCACAGAACCATGTCAGCAGAGCCGCTCTAGAGCCACAGAACCAGGTCAGCAGAGCCGCTCTAGAGCCAGAGAACCGGATCAGCAGAGCTGCTCTAGAGCCAGAGAACCGGGTCAGCAGAGCCGCTCTAGAGCCAGAGAACCAGATCAGCAAGCTGCTGTAGAGCCTGAGAACCAGGACAGCAGAGCCGTTGTAGAGCCAGAGAACCAGGTTAGCAGAGCTGCTCTAGAGCCTGAGAACCAGGTCAGCAGAGCTGCTGTAGAGCCAGAGAACCAGGTCAGCAGAGCTGCTCTAGAGCCAGAGAACCAGGTCAGCAGAGCTGCTGTAGAGCCATAGAACCAGGTCAGCAGAGCCGCTCTAGAGCCAGAGAACAGGGTCAGCAGAGCCGCTCTAGAGCCAGAGAAACCAGGTTAGCAGAGCCGCTCTAGAGCCAGAGAACCAGGCCAGCAGAGCCGCTCTAGAGCCAGTGAACCAGGTCAGTAGAGCTGCTGTAAAGCCAGAGAACCAGGTCAGCAGAGCAGCTCTAGAGCCAGAGAACCAGGTCAGCAGAGGCGCTCTAGACGCAGAGAACCAGGTCAGCAGAGCTGCTGTAGTGCCAGAGAACCAAGTCAGCAGAGCTGCTGTAGAGCCAGAGAACCAGGTCCGCAGAGCTGCTGTAGAGCCAGAGAACCAGGTCAGCAGAGCCACTGTAGAGCCAGAGAACAAGGTCAGCAGAGTCGCTCTAGACCCCGAGAACCAGGTCAGCAGAGCTGCTGTGGAGCCTTAGAACCAGGTCAGCAGAGCTGCTGTAGAGCCAGAGAAGCAGGTCAGCAAGCTGCTGTAGAGCCATAGAACCAGGTCAGCAGAGCTGCTGTAGAGCCAGAGAACCAGGTCAGCAAAGCCATTGTAGAGCCAGAGAACCAGGTCAGCAGAGCCGCTGTAGAGCCTGAGAACCAGGTCAGCAGAGCCGCTGTAGAGCCAGAGAACCAGTTCAGCAGAGCCGCTCTAGAGTCATAGAACCAGGTCAGCAGAGCCGTTGTATAGCTATAGAACCAGGTAGCAGAGCTGCTGTAGAGCCATAGAACCAGGTCAGCAGACATGCTCTTGAGCCAGAGAACCAGTTCAGCAGAGCCGCTCTAGAGCCTGAGAACCAGGTCAGCAGAGCCGCTCTAGAGCCAGAGAACCAGGCCAGCAGAGCTGCTCTAGAACCAGAGAACCAGGTCAGCAAGCTGCTGCAGAGCCTGAGAACCAGGTCAGCAGAGCCGTTGTAGAGCCAGAGAACCAGGTCAGCAGAGCTGTTGTAGAGCCAGAGAACCAGGTCAGCAGAGCCGCCCTAGAGCCCGAGAACCGGGGCAGCAGTGCTGTTGTAAAGCCTGAGAACCAGGTCAGCAGAGCTGCTCTAGAGCCAGAGAACCAGGTCAGCAGAGCCGCTCTAGAGCCAGAGAACCAGGTCAGCAGAGCCGCCCTAGAGCCAGAGAACCAGGTCAGCAGAGCTGCTGTAGAGCCAGAGAACCAGGTCAGCAGAGCTGCTGTAGAGCCAGAGAACCAGGTCAGCAGAGCTGTTGTAGAGCCTGAGACCCAGGTCAGAACAGGTGCTGCAGGGACTGGAGAGGTACAAACGTAATCAGACACAGAAGAGGTGCAATGATGAAGCGTAATATGGCACATTCTGTCGCAATATTTTGCTATTTTGTCATTTTACTGTCTGGGCAAACGTTTCTCCTCATTAGCAGCACTATAACACCCGAATAGAGCCGTCAGCAACAATATTGCTTTATTCCAGTGGTCCTGCCTATGAGCAAAGACTTGTAGTGTAATGGCCTTGATTTACTGACTGTGTTGTAAATCCATGGAACTGTCCCCCAGAAGAATATTTGGGCAAAAAATAAGCTCAAAGTACTGATTCTGTGGTACTGATAAAGTAAGGGTAAAAGTGGAGGCCATGCAAGGTCACTGAAGTCAGGAAGGAATGGGCAGTTCTGGACAGCATTGTCATTCTCCAGGTAGGAATTCCCATGCAGGGCAGCGCCAAGTAGCTGGGATGAAACAAGCATTTGCAATGCAATAGGTCTCTCATTTACGGGAGTTGAAGCTATTGGCATTGTAAATGACAATGCCTTTCATTTATGTTTTAAAAACCAAAACATAAATAAAAGGCATTGTCATTTACAATGCCAATAGCTCAAACTTGCGTAAATGCGAGACCTATTGCATTGCAAATGCTTGTTTTGATCTTAGCTGCGAAGCGCTCCTCTTTCGATGGCACACACATCTCTAAGTTGGCATGCATACTAAGACTCGTTTCAGACTCGGATTTTTGAAGGAGGGGAAAGGTAGATGGTGAGTAATCCGAGGAGCTTAAATAGGGAGGTGTAACTTACAAGCCTATATTTTTGACACATTTTATTTTAAATGGATTTTCCTACCCGATGGTCACATGTTAAATTGCTATCCAGAACAGTAGTAGTTGTACACGTTCAATTTGACATTTCTCACTATTTTAACCCTTTCAGTATCAACTTAACTAAGGTAAATATTTAATTGTTTAAACAAGGACAACATCAAATTAAACTATATCAAGTTTTTGGAGAAAGTTTTACTCTGGTCGTCAAAACTAGCTGATTACCACATTTAAAGGTTACTCTGATAAAGTCAATAAACGAGTGCTCATTTCGACCCCATCTGTACAAATAATGTAGCTATAGATATAGATATATATATATATATATATATATATTCACTGAAAAAACCATAGGTTTTAGGGACAGTTATAGTTAGTTGGACATTTCACTCGTACAAAACCCGTGAAATTCCCCCGTTATAGTTAGTTCAGCTAACTATAACTCGCGCCCCCGCAATGCACTGCTGATGACGTCACATATTACATCACTCATGACATGGTCAGTGACATCACTGATGACATCACTGATGACATCTCAAATGACATGACTGTTGACATCATGCAGTGACTGTTTCTGTAAAGTTTAAATATTTTTAATATATATAGGAAAAGACGTATTGAAGAATGAGTGGGTGTATAAGTGTCTGTATGGATGATTTAGTAGGTGCGTGACTGACTATAAGTGAGTGATTTAACGTATCTTACTGAATGCATGGGTTAGTGACTAAACTGGGTGAATGTCTGTATCCGTCTGTCTGTTGCTGTGTAAGTGGCTGCATGTGTTTGTGAATTGCTACATGAGTGTGTATATGAGTTATTGAATGGTTGTCTGAGTATCTGTATGGGTGCCTGAGTGTTTGTGTGGGAGGGGTGTGTGCGACTGTGCATAGATGTGTGAGTGGGTGATTCACTGGGTGGATGGTTTCAAGAGTGCATCTGTGATAGACTGTATGGGTGGGTAAGTGTGTGTAAGAGTGTGTTAGTGAGTGAATGTATGTCCCAGTGGTACATGTGTGAGTAACTACATATGTGAAAGGCAGTATATATGTGTGTTGGAGTATATAAATAGCTATTAGCGAGAGTGAGTGATTGTGATAGTGGCTGTATGGATGAGTGTGTGCTTGCATCTCCTGTAAACAGTTGAAAGAATGCGTTTAAGTCATACAGGCGATTTTTAAGGAATATTTGTAATTTGTGAAAATCGACACTTTGAAACTTTTCTGCTGAAAACCAGACAATGGATTCCTAAAGAAGGAAATATAAGTTACTGGTAAGTACGGTTAGAATTACTTTTCAGGGTCAGTGCTGGGCTAAAAGATGCAGCACTGGGTTCTCTCCTGATAACAGGTGAGTAAATCGGAATTCGTAGTTCGGTTGATTTTAGAGGAATATTATAAAGTTCCAAAACTCCACACTTAGAAGAATTTCCAAGTGAAACCAGTCAATGTTAGCCTATGGAAGGAAATTCAAGTTGCTGGTAAGTACGGTTAAAATTACTTTTCAGGATCAGTACTGGGCTGAAAGATGCAGCACTGAGGTCTCTCCTGATAACAGGTGAGTAAATCGGAATCCGTATTTCGGCTGATTTTAGAGGAATATTATAAAGTTTCAAAAATCGACACTTAGAAACTCTTTCAGCAAAAAGAAGGCAATGATATCCTATGGAAGGAAATTCAAGTTACTGGTAAGTACGGTTAAAATTACTTTTCAGGATCAGTACTGGGCTGAAAGATGCAGCACTGAGGTCTCTCCTGATAACAGGTGAGTAAATCGGAATTCGTAGTTCGGCTGATTTTAGAGGAATATTTGCACAATGGTGAAGGGAGGGGGCGGGGCCTGAGGTGACATCTGTGCAAACGCGCCCGTGGCGCGTTTTAAGTTGGGGGATTAAGTCCCCTTGAATCATGAGGGTCCCTGGGGGCCAACTAGCCCACCAGGAACCTCCAGTATGCGTCAGGGGCTGCGTTGCAGAGACGTGTACAGAGGCCACACCCCTTTTACACCTCTCTGCAACGCAGCTCTGTGGCGCTTTCTTGACGTTCCTGTTGGGCTAGTTGGCCCCAGGGACCCTCAGGATTGAAGGGGATTTAATTCCCCATCTTAAAACACGCCACGGGCCCGTTTGCACACATGTCACCTGAAGCCCCGCCCCTCCCTTCACCACTGTGCAAACGCGCCCGTGGCGCGTTTTAAGTTGGGGGATTAAGTCCCCTTGAATCCTGAGGGTCCCTGGAGTCCAACTAGCCCACCATGTACTTCCAAAAGCGCCACAGAGCTGCGTTGCAGAGAGGTGTAAAAGGGGCGTGGCCTCTGTACACCTCTCTGCAACGCAGCCCCCTGGCGCATACTGGAGGTTCCTGGTGGGCTAGTTTGCCCCCAGGGACCCCCAGTATCCAAGGGGAATTACTTCCCTTCTCAAAACGCGCCAGGGGCGCGTTTGCAGACTGCTGCAGGGAGGGGGCGGGGCCTCCGGCACAATGCCGTTTTTTTTTGATTGGGAGGGGGCTGCGTGGCCCCCTTCCCTTGGCCACTTTTGGCCCCGGGGACCCCATCCCCCGGGGCCTGAGCATTTTATTTTATTTTTAAATTAAAAAAAAAAATCGGGAAGGGGGCCCGTGGCCCCCTTCCCTGGGCCTGTATTGGCCCCGGGGACCCCATCCCCGGGGCATGCCCTCAATTTTTATTTTTTAATTTGGAGGGGGCTGCGTGGCCCCCTCCTCAGGCCATTTAAGGCCCGGGGACCCCATCCCCCGGAGCCTGGCCTCTGGTTGGGGACTGTGGGGGTCCCCAATCCCCCCACAGTCCCGCCGCCGCATTAGCTTTTCCACATGGGGAGCAGCTAACATGCTGCTCCCCATGTGGAAAAGCAATTGAGTTTGCATTTTGAAAGAGAGAGCAGGTTTCCTGCTCTCTCTTTCAAAATGCAAACAAGTTTGCTATGACAGGATGGGAGCCGCGAGGCTCCGTCCTGTCATAGCAAACTACAGTGTCCCGGGGTAGGCACCCCGGGACACTGCAGGAGCCGACCCTGGGGGTGGCGGTCCCCAGGGCCATCAAGGGCTCCAAGAGGGGGGCCACGCGGCCTCCCTCCCATCCAGTGCACAGCCCTGGGAGGTGGTGGTCCCCGGGGCTTTGGGGGTCCGTAACGGACCCCCATATTCAAATCTTTAGTGCCCTGGGGAGGTGGCGGTCCCCGGGGCGTGTGGGGGGGCTGGAGCCCCCACACAGGTCAAATCTTTTAAAAAGAAGCCCGGGGAGGTGGCGGTCCCGGGGCAGCGGGAGGGCAAAGAGCCCTCCCGCACCATTATTTTTTAAGCCCCGGGGGTGACGGTCCCGGGGCTTGGGAGGGCCTTAGAGGCCCCCACATATTAAAAAGAAACCCTGCATGCCCTCGGGACTTGGCCCACCCGGGGCCAATTAACAACGAGCGCGGAAGACCGCGCTCCGTTTTTTTTTTTCTCGGCGGGATCCGCGCACCCTGAGCGCATCCCGCCGATTCTTTTTTTTTTTATATGCTTTTTTCTGCCCAGGGGGTCCTTGAGGGACCCCCTGAGCAGACCTAGGGGGTCAGGGTGTTTCTACCCTGCCCCCTTTGTGCGTTTTGCGCACTTGTTTCTTCTGGTTTTTGTTTCTAATCGGCAGGATCCGCGCACCCGGAGCGCATCCTGCCGATTTAAAAAAAAAAATGCTTTTTTCTGCCCAGGGGGTCCTTGTGGGACCCCCTGAGCAGACCTAGGGGGTCAGGGTGTTTCTACCCTGCCCCCTTTTGCGCTTTGCGCACTTGTTTCTGTCCCTCGGTTCTACCGAGGGACAAAATGGCTGCCAACACTTCCTGATTTGGAGTGTTGACAGCCACTTGAAAGCCAATTAACATGCAGCTCGTGATCGGGAGGGTGCGCGCAGGGTGCACTCAGGGTGCGCGAATCCGACGCGGCCATAGATATATATGTGATTTTCCTTTGATTTTCTCTGGAACTACTGAACGGATTTACACCATTTAACAAAAGGGTTCTTTCTGAACCAAGAACTACCTCTTTGCCAAATTTGGTGTAATTCCGTTCAGCAGTTCGGGCTGTAGCCGTGTCTAAAGTTTCCTATGGGAAAATGAATGGGGAAAACACGTTTTGGGACCCCCCTTTTTCTCGGCCCCGCTTGACGAATCACCCCGAAACTTTCAGGGTAGGAGCGGACCGGAGCGGGCCATAAAGTTTGAAAATTTCGCGAAGATTCGTCAACCGGCAAGAGAGTTATTTCAAATAGAATGTCGCGGATTTCCTATGGAAAATAGGTCCTAACTATAACTATCTACTGGCGACCGCCAGTAGATTATATATATATATATATATATATATATATATTAGATGCGCAACCCTAGTGGTTGTGTTATTGTGTTGGACTTCTTGTGATTGAGAACAACAGGCACCTAGGACTGTGGGATAGAACAAGCAGCGCGATCTAGCTAAGCTGGCAGGTTGTGCTTGGTTAGGAGAGCAGCTGATCAGCACAAAAGCAGACTTGTCCTTAAGCGCCCAGAGGATTCCACTGAAAGAAATAAACCATCAGAATAGCCAATAATTAAACGTAGTTTCTATAAATCTTTTTCAGTTTCCCTGAGAAGGAAACATTGGAAATCGGCTGTATTCGTCCTGAAAGGCAGCGCGACATGGCCATATATACCATTAACGTCAGCGCTACCAGCCAGACCCCTTCCAAAAATGCTTGTTTCTTTTAGCTCGTTTTGGTGATATGTGTTGTGGCCCATTTCCCATATTTTTCAAAGCCTCTGTATGTAAGCAGACGTTTTTACACTGCAATGTTTGTGACATCACCATCCGTAATAAACTATCTTTTTTGTCTGAAACCACATAATTTGGCTCATTATGTTACTGCTTTGGACGTACTGTTTGTGTGCCCTGTTGAGTCGCACTATACTCTAGCTCAACGGTATGTTTCTGTAAAGCTGTTTGAACATATCTGAGATTTGTAGTTTGTATGGTGATCGTTTAGTGGTGTGTTTCTGTAATACTTACGGTTACATGGTGTAGGAAAGTGGGTTTATGTTGCAGTAACCCCTTACTTTTTGCCAGATTTCTGATGCACTTTGACTTGATGTGCCCTAGGTCCCTGCCAATCAGGTTCCCAGGGCCTGTGTTCTTTCCCAAAACTGTACCTTGTACCCCAATTGGCCCCTCTCTGGCCAAATGTAAGTCCCTAGTAAAAGATACCATAGGTACTAAGGGCACTAGGACCAGGAAAGGCCTCTAAAGGCTGCAGCACGTACTGTGCCACCCTTAAAGGTCCTGCAACTTAGCACACACACACTGCCATTGCAGGCTGCGTGTTCTGGTGCAGAGAAAAGCGAAGAGACGACATGGCACACATACCTGTGTGCCATGCCTGCAACTCACTGCCTATAGTATAAGTAAGACACCCTCTAGCTGGGTGCACTCTACCACTGGTGAGGGTACAGTTGCATGAGCACTGTACCCCTACAGTGTCTAAATCCATTCTTAGACACTAAGTGCAGTCAAGCCATAAAGAGTACATGGTCTAGGAGTTTGTCATTACAAACTCCACAGCACCATAATGGCTTTACTAAATTTTGGGAAGTTTGGTAGCAAACGTCTCAGCATAATAAACCCACACTGATGCCAGTGTGGGATTTATTATACAGTGCACTCAGAGGGCATCTTAGAGATGCCCCCTGAAAAACAACCAGCCTCTGCTGGGTTCCCAGACTGATAAACACCAGCCTGCCACCACGAGACAAGTTTCTGGACCAATGGGGTGGGAGCCTTTAATCCCCGAGCCCAGAAACAAAGGCTTTCCTGGGCGAAGGTGTTCACACCTCCCCAAAGTCAGGAAGAGCCATCTGTGGCAGGGGACCATCAAAGCCCTTGCCGCCATTGTAACGTGACCCCCAGCCTCTCCTGCTATCAGGAGCAGGCCCCCTTCCTGTCTCACCCCCTTTTCGGCGGGAAGACAGGCGGGAAAAATTAGAGCAGCTCAGAAGAGGTGCCCACCTCTGCCAACCTTACCCCTAAGGTGGGGGAGGCGAGGTGAAGCCCACTCTTCAGTGCCCGGCATCTTGCCGATGGCAGGCGGCACTCTCCAATCAGGGTTAGGAATTGTGCCCACTCCCCCACGTGGGGTGAGCACTCCAAGGGTGTAGTCACCCTAAGGTCAGTAGCCCATTTGCTACTGACCTTGAGACCCCTAAAACGCCCCCTAAATACAGTATCTAGGGGGCAGCCCTGAACCCAGAAGGAAGATTCAAGGAAGAAAGGACTGAGGAGCTGTGCTGACCCAGGAAGAAACAGAGGACACCAACTGACTTGGCCCTAGCCCAACCAGCCTGTCCCAACCACGACCTGCCTACAGCGAAGAAACCGGCGTGTCCCAACAGACCCCCCTAGAGCCCAGCGGACCTGCCCTGCACTCAACTAACAGTCTCCCGTGAGCACTGGATTTGCTCACACCAAAGACTAACCGTCAGAGTCTGGCCTTCGCGATTTTGCACCACGGCCGCCACGGACCGAGGCCAAGTGGCCTCAGACTCCAAAGAGGTCCCCCCGGCAATCCTACATTGGGATCTGGTGACCCCTAACCTCCCACAAGCTTCGAAACTAAACCTGCAGTCTTTACTTGAAATGTACCCCTGATCGCGACCAAAGGTGGTAAGACAACTGTTCTCTTGACCGAAGCAGTCCAGGAAGTCCGACTGCGTCTATCCGACTGACGCCGACCGCGACCGATTGCCGTCTAAGGAAACCGACGTCTAAGACACCCCAGCCCTCGATGCCTTCCCGGCCTTCAGTGGCCCAACCGACAGTGTCCAAGCATCCTCCCAGATCCCCAGTCGCCTTCCCAGTAGTGGGTCGCCTTAAAGAAGTCCCCCCGACCGAGCCTGCAGCTTTCCGAAATCGACAGTCTCCACTGACCATCCCAGGGGTGCCGACGTCCGCTTTACCTCCTGCACCCAGCTGCCTCGGTGCCGCTGGCGGTGCAGTTCTTGTGTCGGTCATTGGCCCCTGCAGTGCAGACTGCAACCTTAGGAGCTTTTCTCCCACACCCAAGTGGCCTGCTTGCCAGCAGACCCCCAACCAAAGGCCCCTTAGCCCGTTGGCTAACTTTGGGCCCCTGCACTCGGCCGCCCCAGTGCCGCTGGTGGTGCAACTAGAGTGTCCACCTGGACCTTAGGGAACCTTGAGTATTTACTGTGTAATTCCAAGTAGTCTAAAAAGCAATATCAACCACATTTCCTTGAACAGTCCTGCATTTGCAAGTATACCAGTTAGGTAAGCATACTTTTTTTTATGCTTACCTAACTGGTCTGGATTCCGCATCGGAGTGTGTGACATCAGCCTTGATTGAGAGAATACAATAAATGCTTAACACACCCTTCTGATAAGCCTAACTGCTCGACCACACTACCACAAATAGAGCTGTTAGTGGTTATCTAATTTAGCCTCTGCTATACCTCTGGGGACCCACTGGACTCTGTGCACACTATGCCTTACTTTTGTATGGTATATGCAGAGCCAGCTTCCTACACATGGGTTTTGTATTCTGCCTTATTGTAGGACCATGGACGCTCTGAGAATACAGGGGTGTCAGTGGCGTAACGAAACTTGAGGGGGCCCCCCTGCAAAGCACATGGAGGGGCCCCCCCTCCCCCGGCGGCTCGGCCCACCACCTACCACTTTGCCCTACCACCCAGAAATCTAGGCCCTGTAAGATGGCCAACACGTCTTTCTCAACAAAGATGATTCCCATTTTACCTCTCTGGAGAATGGGTGTAGTCAAAAAATCTTTCATTCATGGAACCATGCTACAAATTCTCCCTTCTTACTCAATCAATGTGTTGTCAATAGCCAAAATCCAAGATCTGTCAGTTGCAAAGTCTCGAAGTTTACTCAAAGGGAGAGGATAGTCAATATACATTTCTCACCAGTGTTTCATTAGCTGTCTATTGGTCTGCAATGCCACAATAAGTATCTGTTATAAATCAGGCGAACATATAAAGACAAAGGCAAAGCTACAAGGCATGCCCTTTGTACATCAAGTGAACAAACAAAGACAAACCGTGCATGTGCTTCAATACTATTCTCTTCCACCAGGTTATCTGACTTTCGGTGTGAGGTAGCAAATAAAACAAAAACATGGATGTAGCTTGTGTGCAGTCCAGTGGCCATCTCTTACTTTTTAAGATGGGTGCTGCAGTAGTGAGTTTGGAGGGGGCATAAGGCAGTCTAAGGATGCAGTCCATCAGTGTTGAAAGGCAAGCAGTAACAAATCTATGGCGGGGGGGGCAGATTAAGGAATGAGGAATAAATATGGTGCCTTGTGCCTCATGACAATGAGGAGGCTGCCTTTGTAGTACAGCACATCAAGAGAGGAGCAGTCTTTGAAAACGTATTCCAGAGCTAACGGAATGGAAGGGAGATGAATGGGCTGTGTCTTCTCTCTGCATCAGTGAGGTAGACCTTATAAGAGGTGAAGTTGGAGACTACTTTAGTTCAAACACTGTTGAATATAGAAATCCAAAGCACAATACATGATTGATTATACAGGTTTACAATCACCTCACAAGTCACGCGCACTTTTAATTGCGCTGCGCAATGCGCATGATAATGGCATTGGTCACCAGCCCCACCCTGAAGACTGCGCAGACGGGGAGACAACTGCGCGCCGCGCACCGGTCCCAACCCAACATTTAATTAAATTAAGAGCCCAGAGGCCCCGCCCTGCCGGCTAAGGCGGCAAGGCCCGGGCCTGCGCACCAAATTTGATTAATTAATAAGAGGCCGGGGCCAGGCGTGCGCATAATTAATTATGAAGAAGATGCATGCGTGCGCGCACCACCATTTAATTGAGGCCCCGTGCGCACCATTTAGGCTTGCTGGCTCCACTGAGAGTGAGGGGGGCCCTGGAGCACAGGGGCCCCCCGGCAACGCGGGGCTGCGGGGGCCTGTGTTACGCCCCTGTATGGAGACACATTCCTTAGTACTCTATTGATTTCCTGGTTAAGTTAAGAAGCTTATTTAGCGCGACAGCTACCCACTCAGGTTTTCCCAGCGCTAGTGAAATGCTTCCGAGTCTACCCATAGTTGTTGGTAGACAAGTTCTTGCATACTCTGTGGATCTTCAGGGACCTCCTACAGTTTCTCCAAGACATGTTTCTGGGTACCCTATGGATCTCATGGTGATGTGCCTCTGAGTTAGTCCCAGGTTCTTTTGTAATGTGTTCCTAGGTACTCTGTGGGCCTTGGTGGGACAGTCTCCTGGGCACCTTGTGCTCTTGTGTTGACATAGTGATGAAGTCGCTGGTTGTGTAGAGGATAAAGTTAAGTCCGATGCATAAATCTCTCTTACGGTTCTCATGAGACTCTTAATGAAGCTGCTCCTTGATAGAAGTGGCCCACATGCCCTTATGTACCTCGGTTTGAGTTCAGCTCAGACGTTGCTAGAATGAAGCCCAACGCAATCCCTACAGGAAGTTAGATCACAAAACTGCAAACCGGTGTTATCTTGGTGGGATTAGGGACCCTAATGACAAATAGTTATACGTTTGACTGTTTATCCGACTGACACTCCGAGTTTTTCCTTTTGAAAAGGAAGTGTACGGTTTTTATATACAATTCTAGAGTGTACCAGTTTTTCCAGACCCTGCTTGTGTGGCACCCCGACAGTGTAGATAAACCACATGTATAGGGTTCGGACAGTACAGGACCTGGGTTGTAAGTCATCCCTTCAGCTGGTGCTGCTTAGTGGTACCCAAGGGATGCCCAGGGAGGTCGGACACAGCTGTCCACTTGTGGAATGTCATACCATAATGTGGTGAAATATTCAAGCCTCTTCACTAACTGTTAACATTTCTTTTTCTTTTTTTTGTTTTGAATAAATTGTACAATTGTATTACAATATAACGATATTCCTTTAAACGTTAAAAAGAAAAACACGTTATATATTTTTTAATAAAAATACTTAAGAAACACCCACTTGGTATATACTCACAAAGGGATATGAGATGGAAGGGAAACCATCATAAAAGTAAGATTGCTAGTCATAGACTTTGATAAAATATAGATGATAAAACTATATAAGTGTATTTAAATAAACTGTCCACATTCTATCACAAAAAGCCAAGCAGCCCTTTATTTCAAGCCTCCTGCTTTTTGTTGTATTTTAGCCACTCCACAGTTTTAATAAGGGTGACATGTGAGCAGTTTCTTACACGCCTTTTGCCTGTGATAGTTTCTCATTATGGTCCAAAAGAGACATTTGATGCTGCTCCTAGAAATTGTTAGCCTGTGTGCGCTTTTTTTCAGTTCTCTGAATAATTAATGGGAGTCGTTTTGCCAAGGAGGGCCCCCCTGCCACCATCCCATGACATATGTTTAAAGCCTCCTCCTCGGTGACAATTCCAGCTGACACCCTGGTCTCCCTAACTCACAAGTTTCACTTTGGCGGGCTAAGCAGCATGCACAAATTACATTTTCTTCTTATAGTTCTTTGTGGCGAGCCGCGAGGGTGTACATGTGTGTAGCCTTGTTTCAATAGTCTTGCCTTCAAGATCTTTACAGTGAGTCAACACGTGCATCATTGTAGATTTTGCTACTTAGTTGGAAAACCCACCCAGCAGCTTAAAAAGAGAAGTATAACTTTGGCATGCCTCTTACATTCGACTGTCGACAGGTGATGGGGTCCGGGCCGCACCAGTCGGACAGAGACTTGCAGCTTAAGAGCAGGCAGGCGCGAGTGGTGGGCAGCAGAAGAGGGCAAGGCTAGCCAGGCAGGGGGCCCGGGGCTAGTAATAATTAAATTCGGCCGCACAGTGAAAGACGGTCCTGACCTTCTCAAGACAGTCTCTGGCGTGGCTGGGTCCTGGGATGCCTCTGCTCACGCGCACTTTTAATTGCAATGCGCATGACAATGGCATTACCAACCCCACCCTCTATGCCCCACCCTGAAGACTGCGCAGACAACTGCGCGCCGCGCACTGGTCCCAACCCAACATTTAATTAAATTTAGAGCCCAGAGGCCCCGCCCTGCGGGACGAGGCGGCGAGGGCTGGGCCTGCGCACCAAATTTGATTAATTAATAAGAGGCCCGGGCGGGCGCATAATTAATTATGAAGATGCATGCGTGCACCACCATTTAATTAATGAGGCCGCGTGCGCACCATTTAGGCTTGAGGCTCCGCTGAGAGTGAGGGGGCCCCTGGAGCGCGGGGGCTGCGGGGGCCTGTGCTACGCCCCTGAGGGGTGTTTTTATTAAAAGACCACCAGAGGCTCCATAATATGCAAAATAATATCAGCCTGTGTCATGGGTTACAGGCTTAAATTATTTTGCACTCTAATGATGTCCTAACTATTGCTTTATTAACCTTCTTGCTTTCTCAAATTTGCTTGAAAATGCACCATTTGGCCACTCTTTTCTCAAAATGTTCCTGCCCCCGAACTCGCCTTATGATGGTCCAGCTCACTCGCTACACTCCCTCGCCACAGAGCACTCATCGCAAACTTTTACGCCCTATCACTTTCAAATGTCACCAGCCGCCACTGTCTGTATCGCTAATGTTGATCTGGGGGTGTATTAATTTCCGAGGAGTGTTTCATTCTCTATTCCTATGGCGTTAATGATTGGTTTCGGCCACGCCTGCTATATATGTTTATGGTTGAAAAGCACTCCATCCTTTCAACTGGAAAATTGTATAATACTACACTGCCCTATATTGTTCTTTTTACTTTTCTGTGAAGTAAAAACTAATAAAAAAACAAAAAGGGTTTGTATTTCGAAAAATAATTAATTTCATGAACAAACCGCGTCCCTTTCTTACAGCTTCAAGTTAGCTGCTCCCGCTACACCTAGTGTTGTACGTGATCTCAACTCTGCTCGGTTACCAAGACAAAATGTCCATGCGTCAGAATTACAAGCAGAATTTGAAAAGAGTACTTATAAGCACAACGGGGACAGGCATAGACGTCCGCTGAACTGGCAATGAGGTGATAATTGCTTTTAGGCCGTGTATATTTTTACTCAAAAAACACGCGACCTTCTTCGCCATTGCACAGTATTTTTTGGAGGTTGCGAAATCAGCTCACACACATAAAGTCTGTTGATAAAATTGTGTTAAACGGTTTGTGTGTTTCACTAGCTTCAACAATACCGCTGGTGACAGAAGCTTTCGCGATACCAGGGTCCAGTTTTGAGGTGCTCCCCGCCCCCAACATTGTGATTCTTATTGACTTTCAAAGGATGAAAAGCTCAGTGGACCTGCCGCTATTCAACTCTGTGATTAACAGGTTGCACACTGATATCTACTACAGGGACATTAACTATATCAATTGCACACTCTATAACGGTTTACTTCGAAACAAGCAGAACAGAAGCATGAAGCACCTATGTATATTATTTAAATTTGTGGCACCTTAAAAAGTCGCAAGGTGACAAATGTCATTAGTGCACTGGAAATATTTAAGGCACCCTCCAGGGATATTACCACTATCCTCTGAGAGCAAACACTCGACCTTCTCTGTACTGTTTCTACACCAATCATCCACCCAGTTTTCTGCCTACATATCTATGCTACAGAATAAAACTGGTTGTATCAATGTTCATTGAAATGCAGCAGGAAAGCATAGTGACACCCTGAAGACAGCGCGCACCTTCTGCACTATTGCTTTTGCAGGACAAGCCATCCATTCTCCTCACCCGCCCCGGCACCTCCAAAAAAGCATTGGCAATCTAATGGCTAGTGTCTAGTAGTATTAGCTTTCTGTGACAGTGCTGGTATTTACATGGTACAGACATTTAAACACAGAATAGCATGTCAGGGATGCGAGTAGTACAGTGTGTTTCTCTGCCAAAGAGCATGTTACACCAGTTTCCGTTTTGGGTGTATTGGCCAAATCTTTCAATAAGACTCTCTTAGGTAGAATCTGAAGGTTACTGACCCTGCTGAGATAGGATTTAACCGGGGACAGGCAGTCTGGACGAAAGTATCAGGTTTTCATTGTTCGATCTTCAGGAAAAGGTTTCTTATCCTGTAAGCATCGGTTTGTGGCATGAACTACTGTAGATTCCCATGCTATGCATACTCCTGCCATCTAGTGTTGGGCTCAAATATGTGCAAGTTGTTTTTCTTTGAAGAATTCTTCTCGAGTCACGAGGTAGTGTGACTCCGCCTCTTGGTTGCAATGTATATGGTCATCGGCTCCATTGTTAGATTGTTTTTCTGCACGATGGGTGAGAATGACTGCAGCAGAGCGACATAGGAAAGAGAGAGATAACCATGCAAGGGAAGTAGAAAGAAATGGCAACTGCAACAGCCAGATGAGTCTGGGGAGGAGGGTGGGCGCATGTGAATCTACAGCACTACATGCCACGAACAAATGCTTACAGGGTAAATAACATTTTCCGTTCAAGGCATGTGTGGCTGTAGATACATAGGCAATGAATCGACTGTAAATCAGACCCCCCCTAAGCGGTGGCTAGAGTGTGGATTTTGCAGAAGACTGAAAAAGGGTACATAGTACAGTTTGACCAACATTTGCTTGTTGGCGGGCTCATATGTCTGCACATAAGTGCTTTGTGAAAGTGTGTGGTGTAGACCAAGTAGCTGCTTTAAAAAATGTCAGCTATTGGGATGTTCCCAAGGAAGCCCATATAGTCCTCTTACTTTCTGGTGGAATGGGTCCTAGGAGGAACAGGCAAAACTCTTTTAGCTTTTGTGTAACAAGTTTGGATGCATTTAACTATCCATCTGGCTACGCCTGATTTCAATAAAGTCTTTCGTGTATGTGGTTCAGAAAAAGCAACAAACACTTGCTGGATTTTTGGAAATGGTTTTGTTCTATCTACACAGTTCATTAAGGCTTGTTTGACATCTAAGGTATGAAGAGCCCTTTCTACAACTAAGTCAGGTTGTGGAAAGAAGACTCGAAGTTCTATTGATTGGAAAGAAGAGACCACCTTAGCAAGAAATTTAGGGTTGGTACGTAGGACTTTCCTATTTCTATGATCCCGAAAGACCGGTTCTTCCAAAATTAAAGCCGAGAGCTGACTAATATGCCTTAGTGATGTGATAGCTAATAGAAAAGCTACATTCCAAGAAGGAAATTGTTAGGCACATGGCTGGAGGGGCTCAAAAGGGGGATCTATAAGTCTCATGATGACAATTTTATTATTCCACAGCAGGCCGGAGGCACTCTGGGAGGAATGACTCTTTCTAACTCCTCCAAAAAAGCTTTTATGACAGGAATCCTGCAGAGGGACACATGTTGCCTATTTGGAGGTATGTGGCCACAGCCACCAGGTGTAGTCGAATGGAGGTGGAGGCTAGACCTCATGTTTGGACGTGTAGGAGGTAACAAAAGATGTTCTAAACTGTAGCTGCTAGGGGGGTCACTGTGGTTTGAGAGGCAGTAGCAGACAAATCTTTTCCATTTGGCAGCATAGCAGGCACAAGTAGTTGGCCTGCGTGCCTCCTTAAAATATTCATGCATTCTGGAGGTAGACAGATAGCCAAATTCTAAGACTTCGGGAGACAAATCGCACGTTTGAGTGTCTTGGGATCAGCGAGTCTGATTTCTCAATAGTTCTGCGTGAGAAGGTCCAGCCTGTTGGGGAGCCTCTCCTACGGAACCACTGAAAGTTCCAGGACAGTGGTGAACCAGGGTTGTCTGGCCCAGGTGGGGGCCACTAGGGTGAGGGAGGTCTTCCGTAGCTTCCGAACCACGAATGGAATGAGGGGCAGAGGTGGAAAAGCATAGGCAAATATCCCTGACCAGTTTATCCATAGTGCTTTGCCCATGGACTGTGGAAATCTGGAGACGAAGTTTTGGCATTTTGTGTTTTCTGCTGTGGCTAGAGCCACATCCAGAAACCCCCATCGCAGGAATTAGTGAAGGAGGACTACAGGGTGGAACTCCCACTCGTTAAATTGTTGCCGCATCCTGCTGAGAAGATCGGCAAAGTTGTTGTCCACTCCCAGGAGGTATTCCGCCAACAGGTGAATCTTGTGGTGGAGAGCCCAGCGCCAGATGAACTGGGCTAACAGAGAAAGCTGAAGGAAGCAGGTGCCATCCTGTTTCTGAATGTAATACATTGCTGTCACGATGTCTGTCGGTATGAGGGCTATCTTGCCCACTATGTGGGAAAGGACGGCCTGGGGGCTAGAGGGATAGCTAGCAGCTCCAGATAGTTGATGTGGAGATCCCTGTGGGAGGGAACCCACTGGTCCTGAAGGTGTGCCCCTCCCCCACCCCCATCGAATGAGAAATGTGTCTGTTCTGCTGGTGATGTGCGGAACTGGGTCGAGAAAAGGCAGTCCCCGCAACATGTTGCTGGTGTTCCACCACTGCAGAGAGCAATGAGTGTGGGGGCTGATCAACACTAGATCTTCCCAATGACCCTCCTCTTTAGCCCACTGATGCGTTAGGCATTCCTGCAATGGACGCATGTGCAATCTTGCGTGGGGTACTATGGCATTGCAGGAGGCCACCATGCCTAGCAGGGGCATGTCTGTCAGTACTGTGACATGTTGATTTGGCTGAAAAAGAGGCAGCAACGTTTGGAAAGACTGGAGTCTTGCTGGACTGGGATGTGCCTTACCGACTTCCGCATTGAGGATGGCTCCCAGATAGGGTTGAATTTGAAGTGACTGGAGATGAGATTTTACAGCATTGAAGGTAAAGCCCAGTTTGTGCAGTAGGTCTAGTGTGGCTTGGGCATGTGCACAGCACTGCAGTTGCGTTGCGCTCTTTATCAGCCAATCATCCAGGTAGGGGAATACTTGGAAGGCCTCTCTTCACAGGTGTGCGGCTACTACTGCAAGGAATTTTGCAAAAGCTCAGGCTGCGGTGGCCACCCGAAGCACTTTGAACTGGTAATGCAGGGCACTTACCCCAAACGGAGGTATCGTCGATGCGCCAGATGCATTAAAATGTGGAAGTAGGCGTCTTCGAGGTCGAGTGCCACTAGTAAGTCGTCTTGCTGTAACAGAGGTATGACATCCTGAAGGGTGACCATGTGGAAATGTTCTGATAGGATGAACTCGTTTAGGGGTCTGAGGACCAGAATGGGCCTAAAGGACTAGTCTTTTTTGGCAATGAGGAAGTAGAGACAATACACTACTGAGCACTGTAGATGTTGTGGCACAGGCTCTATGGCCCTCTTGAGGAGGAGTGCTTGGGCCTCTTTCTGAAGCAGATATTGGTGTTCTAGGGAGAGGACATGTCTGTGGGGTGGTATGTTTGGTGGTGCGGAGGTGAGCTCGAGGCAGTAACTGTGCTGGATGATGTCTAAAACCCACTGGTTTGAGGTGACGTGTTGCCAAGTAGGGAAGAACTTCTCCAGTCATCCCCTTACAGGTGTTGTGTGACTGGGGGAAGGAGTGGCAGGTCATTGCTTGGCTGTGGTGGCTTCCTTGGTGGAGCTACCTTTGGCACTATTTCCACGACAGGCACCCCTGAAGTAGCCCCTTGTAGAAGGTAGTTTCACAAGATGGCATTGAAAATACACAGACGCTTTGGGGGATGTAGTTTGAGCCTACCCGTTACGCGGAGCAGCGAAAGGGCCACCATGAGGAAGGCCTCTGTAAGGCACCCAATGCTTTCGCCATTTCCGTGTTTTTAACAAATTTCACCAGCATCTCATCAACCTCAGACACAAAGAGACATCAGACACTGAGCCAGGCAGGCCTGCAGAGGAGGAGACTAGAGATGCTGGATCCTCGGAGGCTGTGTTAGTATGTGGCCCGATTGGGGATGGATGACAGTTTGTTTCTATCGGGCATCGAAATGCTCCTGCAACTTCTAGAGGACTGGTTCGACTGGCTCGTGAGCTGGTCTTCTGGTCAGACCCGAGTGTTTGGGCACCGACTTGTGCTTTGAGGCAGACGGTTTTGGATCCGACGGTCAGGTCAAGTTGGTGCAGAGCTTAGAGCGGGTGAAGCCAAAAGTGTCTGTTTAGGATTTCCTTCAGTGCTGAGCCAAAGCTGGGCGTGGTGTCTGAAGGTGATGGTCAGTGCCGACTATGTCCCGAATGCAGTGGAGGCTGTTGGTCCATAGCGGCTGAATGCCCCTTGTGGGGTAGAAGCTCGGAGCAGTGTTGAGGGGAAGGGGGAGCTGTACTCATGACCTCTTGAGTCAGCGAGGGGGGGATCCTCGATGTTGAGGTCGGAGCCGGAACCCCCTTCAGGCGAGAAAGCATGCTGATCAGTGGCCGACGGCTCAAGATAATGTTCTTCCTCGAGGTACTGGGTGCCAAAGAGATCTGGAGTATCTTCGCGCTCCTGCGCGGCATCTTGAGTCAACGGTCATGGAGGTATCGATGGGTCTTCTTTGACCAAAAGGACCGACAAGCGTTGCAAGAGGCCACGTCATGTTCGGGTGAGAAGCAGAGATTACAGACCTTGTGAAGATTGGCCCTGGGGTACTTTGCACGACACTAAGGGCAGTATCAAAAGGGCATCTATTCCAACACAGGCGCTTCATGGGGAGAGCGGAGTGAAAGAAAGGAAAGAGAGGCCCCGATGGCCGAAGCTCTATGAGGGGATGGAGTCGACAGGCCTGCTGTCCCAGACAGTAATTGGAAGAGCTGACCTGATATGAGAGAAAAAGGGGAAACGTGATCGAAAATAATACCGATGGGGAAATAGAGAAGTGAAAACTATCACCGCGATGGACTTGATCCAGAGCAAGGAAGCACACGTCTGAATCTGATGGCGAAAAAAATTAATTTAACAATGGAGCCGATGACCATGCGCGTTGCAACCTAGAGGTGGAGTCATGTTACTTTGTGACTCAAAAAGAATTCTAAGAAAAACAACTTGCAAATACCCCAGCCCAACACTAGATGGCAGGAGTATGTATAGCGTGTGCATTTACAGCTACACATGCCTCAAAAATATATTTTCTGATTAGCCCTTGCACAATAGTGGACTTGTAAAGGGCTTTTGACTTTGCAATCAGATTAGAATGGGAAGCTATGCATGCTCATGGTTATCTGGTTCTGATCAGGGTACAACACCATTTGGTTGAGACTCCCCAGTTTGCGTATGGTAAAACCCACTGAGCAGGCGAACAACAGAGTAGTTAGACAGGGACGTGTTTAAGTGCCTACTTTGTTTAACATTCTGGGAAACTATTGAAATGCATTTCTTATTGCCTTGAAAGCTGATCTACCGCTGGTAGATTCACTTGATTACTTGTCCGCTCCTTTGCAGATGGAGTATTTATACTCCAAACCAGAAACTCACTGTTTTATTTGTTGAAGGATTTCGAGCAGGACGGCATTAAAAACAGTCTCTGTGTTGTTGCTGACCATGAGAAGACAAAGATAATTCCATTGAAGAATAAATTCCATCAAGAATGTAATGCTGTGTTCTGAGTGGATTTTGCAATCTGTCTTCTACTCTCCACTTATCTTTGCAAATTAACACAAAAAGTGTCACCTATTACACAGTGATTTTACTACAGGTGAGGTGTACTAGACTACATCAACTGCTGTTGCCCAGCAGAGGGATGAATTATGGGGTTCCATAATGTGTACTTGGTGCTCATTCAAGACTCTTCTCCAAGTGCTTTTTAATCGTTTCTTCATCATCTTCTCCATTTAATTCTTATATTACATCCTATCTGTTCTCCTTACTGCCAGTCAGAGAACAACTCCCTACATAATTTCTCAAGGTTCACCTTAAAGATAAACACGACTGACACTACTATTTGCCTTTGGCTCCTCTCTTTTTGCTGTAATGTTACCTTTTGTTACTCTGGTTTCTCAAGTGGTCCGCTGACCATGTGATTAGGCTTGCGCTATACAAGTATCAATACCTAATTAGAAAGTAAAAGAAAATTCTCCTAACAAGTGGAGGCTGAAAATCAAATGTATGGGTTCTATTTAGCGCCTACGCCACTGATTCCCAACCCATTTTTTAGAACGACAAATTTTAGCGACCCACCGAGCTTTAATGGATGAGGCGGGCAACTTTTGAATGTAACTAAAGCATCATGTGGTAGTGCACTGTCATTAACAGACAGCATGTTTTCCAGTGACATGGCCACTAAAATTGAACATTCAGTTTTACTGCTAAAACTATATTGCACACAAATGGTAATGTCTGGAAATCGAGTTTAAGTGAATATTTATCATTTGAGCATCAGCAAGTAAAATATTTTCGAGGTTAAAAGCACCAGCTGAAGAGTTCCTTGTGCACCCAGCAATTTGCAGTCCGTAAAAAGAATGTCATGCTAACTCTGGTGATTACTGCCTGCTGGAGAGATTTGAGTCCTCCAGTTTCTCTAGTCCAGTTCTGACTCAATGTAAGTAGCACAGAGGGTTAATGTTCCTGCTACAAAGCATGTGTAACATGCAGATCATATAATTGCGTCAGATATTTTTTTTTGTCCCTGCAGTTCATAAGTTGCAATCCTAACATAGCACAGCGAGCTCTGAACTGGCATCAAAGAGCTGCATTCAAACAGCAAGGCCTAGGTTTAGAACATTATATGCCCCCTACCAGTCTTTTGTTAACTCAAGGATGCTAAAAAGGATACGGGCAGAAATACATTCTTATTAGTAAAGCCAACCCAGTCCACTGTGTTACGTTTTAAAACCTGAGTGTGTGCTTCTCCATACCAAGCCCTCCTGAAATATACTGCCTACCAGTATGGATGACATGCGACTCCTACACTGTGTAGCCCTCATTCTTTAAAAAAAAAAAAAAAAGATTTTCTATTCATTGATTTGCATACTTGTATGATTCATGGTCTCTGTATAATGTGTGTGCGTGATGTAAAGTTGTCAGACGCCCTGCGTTTGGTATGAGTAGCGAGAAACGAAAAGAAATTAAATACATATGAGAGAGTGGCTATGGAGAGTTGAGACGCAGCCTTGGAAAATGGTGGTGCAGGAATCCATGGAGGAGGTAAGTGAGGGGTGCCGGCCTAAGACTGTCGCATCATGCACCACCCGCGCTAAAGCTTCCCCAAGTTGTGTGTTACAAAAAATGATATCCTACAGCCTTTCCTTTTGCAGTGCCTGTACCCAAGCAATACTGTCACATAATTCACTTTACTTTCGCTGACTGCAAAGCGAGAACAGATTGGAAACATCAATCCACATGTTAAAAAACATAAGCAGCAATCTGTCCTAAGACAGAGCCTAGAGTTTGACCTGTGTCTTTGAAGCGCAGCAAATGGGACACGATGATTACAGAATTTAAAGGCATCTTTATTTATTGCTTGGAATTTCACGACCCACCACAAATTGGCTCCCACAGTTTGGGAAACACTGCTCTACCCCAATAATACAGTATCATCAGTTTGCTTTGACTAATAGCAGAAAGACATGTAGTAGTGGGTGGTCCTAAAACCAGTCTTTGACTTGGGTCAAGCTCTGGTTCAATCCAAAGTGCAGTACTTAAAAGAACCTCATGGAAGCGGATCACTAAACTGCTTTTCCAGTCTAGACCCGAGTGATTACTGACATGCCTGAAGTCTGGCGCGATAATCTAACCACGTGGCTAGTTTGTAAAGACTTCTTTGTTCACCCACACAAGTATTCTCAGACCAGGTATTTCAAGAGAGTGTGTTTAACTATGTCACAAGTATTATAGTTTATACTGTAGATGCTGCATTTTGTGAGACAATTTTAGTGGAAGATCACCTCAAGACTGAGGCACAATATCTATGTAAAGAACTCGCCAGCATACAGCTCGAACTTAAATCCCTGGCACCAACACACAGCGCAGGCCACCTATTAGACCCCATTTTTTCCAATCACCCGGGGCTGGTGGTGGAACAACCTAGTCCTGTTCCGTGGTCTGACCACCACCTCATAAAATTCTGTATACCCCCCCTAAACAACTACCTGTGGAAAACATTGATCCGACTCGCCCACGCAGAAACTGGTCCAAGTTTAACCATGAGAGTTTTTCCAAGGCGCTTCAAAAAACTCCCCCCTGTTGAACAACGATGTCAATTTAGCGAACATGTCAATTAATAAATGGATAACAGAGGCACTTGACGAAGCTGCCCCCTGGACCACAAAGCCCCCTAAGCGTGGATCAAAATCGGCACCCTGGTTTAATGATGAGCTCAGAATAGCCAAACAGCGATGTAAACGCCTAGAACGGAAATGGAGGATAGCTTTCTCAAAAGACTCGAAAGAAGCTTACAAAGCAGCACAGAATAAATACCATTCCCTCCTCAAAAAGAGGCGCTCCAAGTACTGTAAAGAGTGAATCGACATGGCCGAGAACTCCTCTAAGGAACTGTACGCCACTCTAAAAGAGCTCTCGTCCCTGGAAAGAACACTCGCGACATCTAGCAGCTCTGAAGAGCGCTGCGACGTAATCGCAGACTACTTTCTACCAAAAGTATCCACTATATACGACTCCTTCCCTGAGGAAGCCCGCAACTGCCTCAATGGTCCTGATGAGGAACTTAATGAGATTTGCCCGACACCCTTGTGCGAGTTCCTCACCCCACCCGTATTGGTGCTCAAGGAAATGGCTCTACAAATCAAATCGGGCTCCCCAGATGACCCTGCGGTACCGAACAGATTAAAGGAGGGCATTGAACTTAAAATACCCAAAATACATGAACTAATGAATACATCCTTCAGTTGTGGAGAGGTTCCGCTGGCATGGAAACATGCGATTGTTATACCTCTAAAGAAAAAGCCTTCAGCCAATCCTGAGCTATTGGAGAACCTACGCCCCATCTCCTTGCTCCCCTACATATCTAAACTCACTGAAAAGGTTGTGAACAAACAATTGGTGGAGCATATCAATACACACAACCTCCTCCATCCGACGCAGTCTGGCTTTAGAGCATCCTTCTCTACTGAATCCGCTCTCCTCTTCGCAACAGAGACCCTACGGAGGCGAGCGGATGCTGGTCTGACGGTGGCCTTGGTCCTGCTCGACCTAAGCGCCGCCTTCGACACGGTATCCCACAAGCTCCTCATCCAACGCTTAACGGTGTGTGGTCTAAATGGGGTAGCGCTACAGTGGATACGGTCTTACCTGGAAGATCGCAGCTTCCAAATTGTGCAAAACCCCCATCGCTCCAAACCCCTTCCACTCCGCCAAGGGGTCCCACAGGGATCTATTCTGAGTCCCACCCTTTTTAACCTACACATGGGACCGTTGGCCAAGATTATGGACAACTACAAGATCTCCATGGTGTTGTATGCTGACGACACTCCGCTTGTGGTGACCCTGGCACAAGACTCTGGTGAATCTGCGCTACAATTTTCCTCATGTCTCAATGATCTGGCCTCCTGGATGTCCAACCACTGCCTTAAACTGAATGGTAGTAAGACGGAGGTCATGATCATTGGGAAATCACCCTCCATCTGGGATACAGCCTGGTGGCCTCAAACACTGGGGTCTGTCCCGGAGCCCAAAACCGAGGTTAAAAACCTAGGAGTATGGCTCGACACCAAACTTTCTTTTGAGTCCCAAACCAGGAAAGTGGCAGGGAGATGCTTCAGCACCTTGAGGATGCTGAAAAAAACCCTTGACGTCCTCCCTGTATCAGCCAGAAAAACGTTAGTTCACACTCTGGTGACCTCACAACTCGATTATGGGAACGTCCTCCATTTAGGCGCGCCAAAAGACTGCATGATGCGTCTCCAACGCATTCAAAAAGCAGCGGCACGCCTTGTTCTCAATCTTTCTAGCCGTGCTTCCACGACTAAAGCTCTAGACTCCCTACACTGGCTGCCTATCGAGAAAAGAGTTATTTTTAAGGCCATGTGTTTTTGTCACAGGAGCCTACAAGGGAAAGGCCCCAGCTACTTACATGACTTTCTCACTCCATACAATCCCAGCCGTCAACTAAGATCGACAGGAGCACACCTGCTCAAGGTCCCCAGAATAAGGAAAGCTAGGATGGGCGCCCGATCTTTTGACTACCTAGCGGCCAAGAACTGGAATACACTACCTCTATGGCTACGCGCAGAGAAATCTGAACCTACCTTCCGCAGAGGACTGAAAACCTGGTTGTATAAACATTAGCCCAGCAGTCTTTCATGCAGTTTTTGCTTCTAGCGCGGGGACACACCTTTGGGGTAGCCAGGCGCTCTACAAATGAATTATTATTATTATTATTATTATTATAGTAATGACTCCTATTCCCACCCCACAAAAAAACCTATGGGAAAGATATGTCTTGTGTTTAATTACCCAAGAACCATGCAGTGTTTCTATGGTGCTCCAGACGACACCTCCCGGCAGACGAGTGCAGTGAATAACTACAACTGCCTACTTGGGGAGAGGAGGTTTGGGCGGGAGGGGAGGTTGCTTTAGGAGTCCATGGAAGCCCGGTGCCCCCCTCACAAGAGGCAACCTCGGGGCACACGGCTGTGTGACACAGAGTCACTGTGCCTCCTGATGCCCTAATTTGTCTCTGAACCCTCATCTGTAACATGGTCCTGGCAAAAACGCAAAGAATTTACAAGGGGCCACACTGAAATTCAAACGAGGGCACACCCACTTGGGTTCACACTGACACTCAATCGGCTTTGACATGAACCATATTACAGAAGGGGCTGTGCAAGCGCCTGCGGCCCCTTCTGTAATACCATAGTGCACCGGGAAACAAAGAACAGGTAGAGATGCCTCGCTGCACGCCTGGGGCACTATGTATCATATGGCACATGAAGTCAAAACCTCCATCTTGTATTTAGTGGTTTCATAAGAGGACAGTTTGTCAAGTAAAACACCACGGGCCCTATTATGTATAAGGCGCACTTTCCCCGTTTGCGCCCTGGCGCATCTTAAAACAGGTGCACCAGGCCCAAACAGAGAAAGTGCGCCGTATTACATAGAATGACTTGCCCCCTTGGGCAGACGCAAACTTGTGCTGCCCTGGGGGCAGCACATTCAAGTGAAATACGGAGCGGCTTTGAAGCAGCCGCTCTGTATTTTATAATGCAGGCAGCAACTCGCTTGCACTTTTAAAGGGGATTATAGATCACCTCGCAGGCGGGTGCAGTGAGTGACTGCACCCACCTGCAAGGGGATGTCTGGGGGGTTCATAGGACCCACTTTGCCGCCTCCAGAGGGCTGTCATCAGGTGGCGCACTGTCAGTGCACCTCCTGAGAGCTCCTTTGCCTCTGCGCCTGCGTCTGTAATATGGCACGGGCGCAGAGGCAATCCCCCATGCAAAGGAGGAAACGACTCTTGAGAAAGCACTGGCGCTGTATGTGCCCCAGGTCTGTGGAAAAGTGTAAATTCTATGTTAGCATAAGCAACAACCATTTTTACTGTCGCGTCCATTTCGTTTCCGTCGTATTCATTTTATTCTCTGATGCTCGCCTTTTCACCCAGCCTGTGTCCTCAATTTTAGTTGACCTCTCCGACATAGTCAATCTGGTGTACGTGCTGGGGGGCTGCAGCTGCCGGTGCACCTGGTCTCAGATGTTATCAAATGATTGCTTATTGCCGCCATAAACATTCTTAGTACCCCTCCTCATCTCCTGACCACCTGGTCACCCTCTGCTCTTGTTTGACTATAGCTATTTCCGTGCTTAAACTTGTTTCTTCCAGTTTTCCTTCCCATGCGATTACACTGCAACAAACAGTATATAAGGGTGATGGTTTTTGCATTCAATGTACTTCCTCCCACAACACTTTAGGGTGTTGTTCGGACGCGGTCCCGCTCATGAGTGTTTAATAAACTTGGTTTGTTTTACTTCACTCCAGTGCCGATCTCTCTTTTGTTAGTCTTCAGACCCGTGGACGAGAGGGTGACCCTGCACCAGTGTGCCCTCACAGGGGTACATTTCCACAGGTCTTTCAGTATTACAGAAGGGGCGGCACAAGCACCTGCGGCCCCTTATGTAATACTAAAGTGCCCCAGGGGTGCGCGAAGTGGACGCAAACGCCCGCTGCACCCCTGGGGCACGTAGTCTAATACGGGCCCAGAGCCCTTCAGGTTCAAAATATTCACTTTTACGAAGCAATATGCTCAAGAATGTTGAATGCTCATGAAAGGATTGTGTGTGAAAGGATGTCGTTTTCATTTGGAGGCTATTGCACTGGACATAGGGTAGGCCCCAGTGGCAGAGTATGCTTATAGTACTATGGAAGACTTTGCCTCTAGTTCTCCGAATCCATCACCTTATAGGTGTGCTACAGTACAAGGGCCGACAAGGCGACTCAGCTTGCAGTGTGCTCTATGTGAAGAGTACAGACTCTAGCCCCCTTTTTTTTTTTTTTATACTTTTTTTTTCATTTTGCAATAACAAAAACAAATCTTCAATGATACAGCACAGAGGAGCATACCTTCGATGTAATTGGCAATACTTGGTACAGGTGGTAGCATCAGAGGTAAAAAGGCACAATAGGGGTACATAGTCATCCGTGAGTATAACACAGTGAGGTATAAGCATGGGACACACCAATGACACCCAGGTCGCTTGATGCTAGAATCAGTTCTCTCGCCCCCCATCATGATCAGGTTGGTCTTCCACATCCGACCCGCTTTCCCCACTTTCTAGCGTATTGTGAACGGAGGGCTCTCCCTCCGCCAACCCCGAAGCACACATTTCTCGCCAGAGCATCAGGTCCGCTTGCAGCTTCTCGTCCCTACGGGTAAGTTTCATATGTGCTTCTTCGGCTAGAGACCACTCTCGTACAAACTCTAGCCCCTTTGAATTAAGTTGTTACATCACCAGCTGTAAACAGCACATGGCACTATGAACTGAACACTGCATCTATAACAAGTCAGGAGCACACATTAGAGTCCAAATGTTAGACTTGGCATCTTTTGGGGTGTTTCCCCTGACTTTTTGCTTTCTGACCTCCCGGTTTTGACTCTGTTTTTGCTGGTGTAATGATTCTGCGCACTTTCCTCACTGCTGTCCAGGGGGAAAGTGCTAGTGCTCCTGTATAAAATGTGTTACGGATTGGCGTTTCCATGATTGGCCTATTTGGTTTATGTGTCAGTCCCTTGTAAAGTGCACTGCGAGTGCCAGGGCCTATAGACCAAATGCTGTTGGTGGGCTGCAGCACTGGATTGTGCCACCCACGCAAACAGCCCGTAAAGAGTAACTCAGGCCTGCCATTGCAGAGCCTGTGCGCAGCCTGGGGCTGCCATGTCGACTTGGCAAGTGCGCACACTTGCAAGTCCCTAAACCTTCCCTTTTCTACATGTTAGTCACCCCTAAGGTAGGCCCAAGGTACCCCTGTGGGAAGGGTGCGTTGAATGCGAAAGGACATGCCCTGGTGTGTGTGGCATGTCCTGATAGTGAATTACAGCCTAGTTCGTTTTTCACTATTGCAAGGCTACCTGTTCCCCATAGGCCAGAACGGGCAGTTTTGATTTTTACAGCTTATAATCCTAACTGACCCCGGGAACATGGTAGAAATTCGAGTTTAGTATGCCTGGACTCAGAATGATAAAATGCATCTTTTAGTGAAGTTGGTTTTAACATTCTGTGTTTGAAAATACCACTTTTAGAAAGTGGGTATTTTCTTGTCTAACCATCCAAGCCTGCCTCTGCGAGGTTGTGTATTCCTTGTCTGGAGTGTGAGTGACAGGGGCTGGGGGATGCCAGGAGACAGGGTGAGTCAGCACAGGGCTGAATAGCAAGATCTACATGTAGATGGGTGGGAGGGGTTGCACCTGGGCCCTGAATAGGACAGTGCCTTCCCTCCACAATGCTGGCTCCACCTCCTGTGGTGCGTCTGATGTCCCTGGCCTACTCTCTGAAAGAAAGGACGGAGACTTGTCAACAAAGTGCTCCAGAACTGGTTTGGACTAGGCAAAGGCCTCTCTGCCTTCAGAGAACAAAGGAATTTGGGATATAAATATTGGGGCCCTGACCCCATGAATTTAGATCTCACTGGAATCAAGGAACCTGCCAAGACGAAGAGCTGGAAGAGCTGCCAGGAGGAATACTGCCCCTTTGCTGTGTTGTTGCTTTGTTGGGTTGGCCTGCAGCTGCTGCTTCTGCCTTGGGCAGTGAAAGGACTAGACTGAACTTTCTACAAACTTGTGCTGAGTATCTCCAAGGGCCTGAAACCGAGCTGGCCTCTTGTTAAGAAGTCTCAGGGACTACAAAGACTTCACAAGCCTCTGGGTACCGCTTCTGGAACGCTGTTTCAGTTGCCACAGAGGAAGGGAACTGCAACCGACTCCGTCAACCGAATCCATCCCTGACCGGTGACCTGTTTGCACCGCAGACCGCATCGCCCCGCTTCGCATCGCAACCCTGGTCTCACCGTAGGCGACGTCCGACGCCGTCAACACCGAGCCGCTGCTTGCACCGTGACCTGTGGGCACCGCAGTTCGCATCGCATCGCTTCACTGAACCAGCCGGACCCGACCGACGCGGACGCTGCAACTGGCTCAACAGTCGTGACCGCATCGCATTTGGGGCACCGCTCGCACGTTTGCGACGCACCGCTCCGACTCGCACCGCTGTCCGACGCCAGCTCCCGCACTCCGGCTTGGTCGCCTGCATCGCAACCTGTCAGCACCGCATCGAGCATCGTCTCACCCTGCATCGCCCGCCTTGGACTCACCGACTCCGTCTGCACGACGCTCATCGAGCCGCTGCCTGCACCGCATCGAGGGACACCGCACCTTGCATCGCTCCGTCTTGCACCGCAACCGCGACGAACGCCGACCGGCTCGTACACTCCGTACCAGCCACAACGAGAAAGGTACTGTGACCGAGTCTGTTCACGACTCTGCTGGCCCGTAGCGACGCGGTCGGCTGGAACTGTTGGACTCTGTGTAATTCAGCATCGCGGTAGACCCGGACGGGGCTACCGACTCGTACGAACTTTGCTTTTGTGTTATTCCTGCAAAGAAGAAGTTACCTTATCAAGCATTCGTTTTTAAAGTATAGTATTGTGGATTTTTGTCGTAATTGGTCTTGTCTTGAGTATATAAAAATATTGGTTATTTTTCTAAACTGGTGTGGTGTCCGTTTGTAGTGCTTACACTGTATTACTGTTGGTTATGTGCAAATGCTTTACACACTGCCTCTACAATAAGCCTGACTGCTCGTGCCAAGCTATCAAGGGGGTGAGCAGGGGTTATTTTAGGAGTGTAACTCCCTTACCCTGACTAGGAAGAAGGGTCCCTACTTGGACAAAGGTGCAAGCCCTTGCCAACTAGAGATCCAATTTCTAACACCAAATAATCACATTTAATGAAGGTTTAAAACCGATATTTTTGTATCAATCCCAGCAGTTCGAGACAATCCAGAAACTAAGCGCTATATTTGATATGCGGTGTCCTTATCCTATCAATTATAGTCTTGACCACAACAATTCTGTTGCAACTAATGAATAAGGGCAGTGCTTGCTACTAAGTTCTTTCAGTTTGCAGCAGAAGAGTTTCCCTTGTTAATAGTTGTCTATCCAAGCATTGTACACCTCAGATTAGGGTCATCAACAACAGACTGCATCGCTTCCTACAGGGAGGACAATTGGTCTAATATTGCGGAGCAGGACATTAAATGATCACGGTTTACACGTGTCCTGTGCGTGAGTGATAAAGTTATTTAAAGTCCCCTATTTGAGGCCAATTGTCGTGATGTGTTTTGGGATCCTCTGGAGTAGTTTTACTTGCACTTCCATTTCGTGCTATTGAAATGAAAGTGCATTAATGACTACGTTTAAAGATCTGTTCCCATCTTGTAATAGCGGTGACTGATAGTGTCAAGACGACTACCCCCATACATCCGAAAAACAACTGACAGATGAAATAAGTCTCTCAAGAACCGATTTCGAAAGGTGACTATCTCCCACCAATCAGTTCTGAAACTAATGTAATTTTGGCCTCTCAGAAATCTCGCTCACCACATTCCATGTTGACAGCGGACCTGCAGCATGCCAGTACCAGTATTTTTCACAGGTGCCTGTCATGCTAACAATTGCTCCCCGTATGCCAGTGGCAGTATTTTTTCATACGTGCCTCTTTAAATAATGACCTTCTGTATACTAGGGCAAGGGTAGTCTACCAAGCTTAACCCAACATTCTCGCTCATGCTCACTTATATTCACTCACTCACAGTCCCTGATTCATTATCACTTGTACTCATTCATTGTCATTCACTATCTTTCACTCACTCTGAGTCACTCTGTAACTCATTCTAAGCCATTCTGCCTTAATCATACTTACCATGCTCAATTGTGCTCACCCAGTCACTCACTCACTCCCGTAGACTCTCACACACACACACACACACATTCACTCTCTCTCCCTCATTCACTCTCTCACTTACTCATACTTTATCACTCATGTGCACTCACTAATTCTCACTCATTAGGACTCACTCATACTCACTGACACTCAATCCTACTTACTACCTGCCACTGACTCTCAGGTACTTTAAATTACACATACAAATACTCAAACAAACACAGCCACTCTCACAAAAACACACACAGTCCTACACACAAACACACTCTCACTGACAAGCTCACATACAACATACATTTAAAAAGGACACAGTTCCAGCTCCTGGTGCTTCATTTTTTCATTATGTTTATGCTGAATAATAGACTGTTATTCACTATTTTTGCAGTCAAAAAGTGACAGAACACAAAGGTAGAGCACCTACGCTCATATGGGGGAGCTGCCTCTATCTTTTTGGCATTCATTTTGCTACCTCTAAGCCCAGGGGTCACAGAAGGAGTGCCAGGGGTCGCAAAGGGCAAGCCAGAGGTCGCAGCTGTGACCCCTGGCGACCCCAACCTGATGTCCATGGTGGTATTTGGAATACGTTAGTGCAGGAGGGGCCCTGCAGTGCACCCCTGGCTCTTGGCTTGCATTGTGACTCAGAGGGCTTTACCTTCCTCAGCATGCGCTTCTCCATCCACTGTCGCTTCCGCACTGCCTCTTCCCTCATAAGGGCTCCCCACCTGTCACCCTCATCCCTTGCTTGGTGAGTTGCAGGGTGAAACATCTGAGACTCCATAGGCATGCACTTGTTTAGAATGTAATCTCATTGTTGCTAAGTTGGTGCCACAGTCTAGGCCTGAATGCAGTGTGTCTCATGTCTTTTGCTGGCAATAGGCAAGCACTTTGTTTTCATGATACCGAGCTCCACGGTGAGACAGAAACAGAGCCAGCCAGTGCTTAATTTTAGCTAGTGGTTGCAGGTGGGGCCCAAGGACTTCTTTTTCATCAACAGACTTTGATCGAGAGCAAGAGAAAGAAAAAACACAAAAAGGCGGAAAGGAGGAGGTATAGGAAGGCGGAAAACACAGTAACAAAAGGAGAAAGCAGGGATTAAAAAAGAACCCACAAGCATCAGATAGTTTGACTGGGAGTGGCTGGCGGGGATTAAAGAGGTAGGAGGTAGAATCAGGCATACGCAGCCTTGGAATTTAGCACCCCAATTTTGGACAGCACAGGACGAGGTCTTCTGAGAAAAACTTTGGACTCCAGCAATTAGTCTTTTATAAATTAGGAACTGGAGCCAGCTAGGTGAATCCTGAGCACCATAGAAGCAAACACATCACATTAAGAAAAAGAGGTTGGTTAGGCAAATAGCCCTGGAAAGAGCACATTGAAGCCCCACAGCTGCCAAGCAACATATGAACAGAGCGAGGCCTGGATCACCACGAGACCAAACACAAAGCTTCAGAATAAAATGTTGGCTACTAAAGACCAACAACATTCAGAAAGGTTGCAGCCTGGATATATTTAAGAGCACATAGCAACGCTGTTCAGAAGGGAGGAATCAAAGCTTGAGAGCAAATGACTGAGCTGGAGATTAAACAAGGTCTCAGGTCAGTTGTCAAAGGCCAGCATTAGCCAAGAAAAGTGAGACCTCGTATGTAACCCAACATACAAGTGAAAACCATCACAGGGAGTAATAGTAGCATGCGATCTAGAGAGTGCGGGACACTAAACAGAATGCAGTCTTCGTTGTCAGCACCAGGCAACCGCATGAAGTGGGATGCCTCGGGATCTCGTAGAGAACACATCAGTCTCATTTCATGAGAGTTCTACTAAGAGAACAACGATGGGGCTGGAAGAGGGCAGTGAAGGATCAGTTTTAGCACTACATCGATCTCTGTGCAAAGTGGTACCATGCATCTTCAAGAACACATTGAGAGCTGTGTATTAGTGGTCGAACGGTCTCTCACTGACATGAAGTACAGCTTGGGCATCTAACTGACAGAATACATATAAATTATCACAAGGGGAGCAAAGAAAGATCTGTGGACTAAGTTGTTACAGTTCAGGTCATAAAGATCACTACACCAGTAAGTTTCGACTGTTCAGTTCACAGGGATCACTGCACCACACAAGCTGCATTCTGTGAAAAACAGGGAACCAGCAACATACAAACTTGTGTCAGGGACGCAATATAGCGGTGAGAACAACAGAAATCTTTGTGTTGCATTGTTAAAATTCATCAACATTTACACAAAGGGTGGTTGTCACATAGCACACTCCATATAAACTCATCATAGTGGAACAGTCCTAGTGAGATCAAAGAGAGCTACGACCAAAGAGAGCATATAGGCAGCCATGACAAGTTGGCAACATCTCAAGAAGTGCAGCCTGCAAAAGGTAAGTCTCCTATACCATGCATACTCATTGAAGGGAGCTGATCACAAAATGAGACCAAAGACAGATGGGGGGAAAAAAAGACTGTCTAGGTTCAGGCAAACCTTTCCGGAAACATCTTCACTAACTGCAGCCTGGGAAACCAGCGGATGGTAGAGAGAAGATAACGCAGGAAGACATTTATACGGTGAGAGGAAAGACAGAGCTGGAGACTGTCGCCCATTGTCAGAGCTCAGCAATAGGGACACAACGGGAGGGCTTGGGTATCTCACAGAGTGCATGCTTAAACGCGTGACAATGGAGTAAATATAGCTTCAGAACAAAACAAAAAAGAAAGAAAGCGGGCACAAGTCGCAAAGCTGCTTGCGCTTGTAGAGGAGTGCAAATGGCTGGACATACTAGGATTTAAGAAAAAGGTGACCTAGCAATTATAAAATTACTTTACTCTCAACAACAATGTAATTTTGTGTGGGGAGTAAATCTCACACAAGGAGTGTGGTTTGGGCAATTCCAGGCATGTTCAGCCTTGACAGTTTATGAACACGCATCTTATGGTCACAAACTTCTCCCAACCTTTCCCATCCAAGAAATGGTCAGCAATTCACTCCAGATACGGGTGGATTAAATCCCTTCTCAGGGTGGGAAGAGGGATGTACCACCTCAAAACTTCATGGGTGTGGAGGAAAGGAGTTTCTCCACAGGGAAAGCACTTTTATTTGTGGAAAAATCAACTAAAGGATTACTCTCATCTCTACAAGCACTTTAGGTATTTGCTTGTAATCGAGGAGTATTCTAAAAGAATTGACAATTCTCCAAAACTGTTAGATTTTGCAAATGCGTATGGGTTATTTTAGAAATACTGTTGACACTACTCGCTGAGACTGCAGGTAACTGAACTGCCTTATACCACTCACCCTAACAGTAAACACTTTGCATCAATGAATCATAGATACAACTGGTAGGCTTGGATGCATGGCCTGACATAGAAGCACTGGATTAGATCTTTGTTTTACATAAAATGTGACTCTATGAACTGGATAGCCCATGGGCTTGTGCAGGAGGAGGGTGGAATATACTTTTCTAGTGTACAAAATAGAAATTAAGTTGTTCTTGATACCTGGCTAAAGTAATTCCACATTCTTTCAGGCACTGTGAGGACTCCGATATCAATCTTTGAAAAGAGAAGTAAAATGTGTGGGATTTTCTGTACTCTAACTGCACTCTTCAAATAAAAAAAATCTTGTCTTGGATGTAATATCAATTTAATCGAATAAGGAAGTGAAACCTTTTCAAGCTAAAGAATTAATAATCCTTTACACCGTATATGAATTAAATTAAAATATGTCAGGGTTTTTTCATTCTATAGCTAAACGTCTTTCACCAGTCCACCAACTGGTGGTATTAATACCGCCTGGGAAAGGTTTCACCTGATTAGTGTCAGTTTGGTACTCGAATGCAGCAATCAACAATTGAAAGGTGACCAGCTAACCTGTGCAAAGTGCCTTCCACCAGGCTGCACCGCGTTTATGTCAATATTTTTTAAACAGTTCGACCTGGAATCAATTTTTGTTTAATCTGAAAATATAAAGTAGATGTTGGATTATGTGGCAAAAGTGGTAAAATGCATAAATACGACAAAAACGCTGTGGACTCAGATCCTTGTAATTCTGGTGCTCCTGTCTATAGTGCAGTGACACAATGACTCTAAATGTCGTCAGTGAAGAAAAAAATGACCATACCTTCTAAATTCATTCCGGCCTGAAGACATTTGCGATATCGGCACGCTGGGCAGTTCTTCCTCCGGATTTTATCGATAATGCAATCATTCCTCCCGGCGCACAGGTAGTTGTGCTGACCTATTAGCAGAGAGCAAAGAGGAAACCATTTCAGCGACTTTAGTTATAGTGAACAATGCATGTGCTCAAGGAAATATCTAGTGAAAAATACGAAATAAGTATTTAGAATAAGAAATTAATTCAAAACATATAGCTAAAATTATTGATCTAAGGTTAAAGTACCAGAAAAGGGGTAAAGGGGAAATGGGTACATAACATTAAATAATTACTGCTTTGTAGGAGGGTCCCTAAAGACAAGTATATGTGGCCCAGAATTCACAGAAAATGGGGAAGGGAAGTAGAAAGGAAAGTGACCGAGAAAAGGAAAAGAAGGGAAGGAAAAAGAGGAGACTGATAAGCAGGGGCAAAATGATAATTACAATTGGCTACGTGTTTAAAAAGAAAGTAAATGAAAACAAATAAAACCTTTATAAAATAAATTTCCCAAAATAAATAATTCAAAAAATAGATTACCCAAAAATCTGTACCACAGTCCAGACTGTACACGAGATTTACAGATTACTAGGGCCTGTGTTGCTTACATTGCAGCTTATGATTCAAACAGCATTAATTTATTTTCTTTTTTTTTTTAGTACAGGGCCATAATTCTTGTATGCTATAAAGGTGGCGTTTGCTATTTCATCATGCATAATCATTAGGGCTCCCGGTTTTATGATATATATTTTTTTTAACATATCCATCTGTATTTATCCATATTTATTTTTTGACCACCTTATTGCCATTTCTCAGTAATTATTTAGATTTTTTTTTAATAAATGAAGTGGGAAAATGGTATATTTCCACATTTATTTAACTGATAAACGTGGACTTGTACTTTGCTGCCTGTTGTGTTTTAGCAAATTGAGCAGCCAAATATAACAAAACACTACACCCGCGCGTATATATTTGCATTTTATTACGCATATGTGTATTTAAGGAAATCTCGATCTGTGTTTTTTAACTTATCATGCAGTCACTTGGCTCAGCTGTTGGCCTGGAACCAATGAAAGACAGCATGGAGAGTCACTTGCAAGAAGGCACATTTTCTGAATTTATCCACTTTTAAAAATAATACAGGCAGGTAACACTTTTTTTTCTGTCTTTATTTATTTGTAGAAATCAGGAAAAAGGAAACCTGAGAGCCTTAATAATTTAAAATTTTTTGACAAGGTATCACACAAACATTCTAAGTGTAATGTGAAATCAACTCGAAATAGGGGCTTGGAGGACAGCAGATGGGGGAGGTCTGTTCCCCGGGCAGCTTTGGGCAATTGGTACGGTCCACGTGACCGTACGCAATTGGGCTATGCTAGTAGGGTGTGGGTGGCAGGGGAAACAGCAGCAAATTGGGCTACTAGCCACCATTTTAAAGAAAGGTGACAACACGGTGGCTGGTAGCAAGCTGGGGCAGGCCAAGGTTTGTGTTTGGTGCCTCTCTCAATAAGCACGTGAAGCGGCACAGGAGCATTGGGGGAGACCCCCGTATAGCAGGAACTATCCGCTTGCTGCAAGCCGCAGGGAGTGAGGATCTGCTGGTGATCGACGTTGAGGCAAGGCACTGTGATGGGGGACAAACGCAGCTGCTGAGGAGGGCAACTGAAGGTGTGGCGGTGGTGGTTTTGGCATGCTTGCAGCCCCACCCAAAAATTCCTAAAGACAGTGAGTCTGAAGGCTTGGGGCACGCGAGGGGCAAGAGGAGAATGGGCGGTATGGGGGCAGGCCCTGCAACTTATGTGAGGGCGCAAGCACTGTCTAGAGATCCGGTGTAACAACCGGTTAGCGCAGGGAGGAGGGAAGCTGAGGCGCAAAGAGCCTAGTTATGAGACTCTGCCTCAGGCACAAAGACTGTGTGCTGGGGCCTGGAGGTGGGGTGGTTGCCCATAAAGTAGGTTGCGAAGGAGGTGAAAGGGCAGGCAGGAGGGCTGGGACAAACACGGCAGGGGGAGTGGCTGGCAGGGCTGCTTCACTCCCGGATAGCGACAGAGGGCGACAAACAATGTGGGTAGTGCAAGGTTGTGGTCAAATGCGATCAGTTGGGGTGCCCTAGCGGTAGCTTAGGAGAACAGTAGGTGCCGGGTGGAGAGACAAGAGGCAGTGTCGGCTGCGGGACCTCCACTGGGGCCAGCATCAGCATGCATACCAGATAAGGCGTTACCGAAGGCAAGTAACTTGTTCATCTGATAGAGACTTCTAGCCGCAGATTCCTTACCTTTGAATAGATACCCAAGCAATATCATCCCCGGTGGTGGGTCTGCAGACAAATTTAAACTGTCCAGGCAGTAATGCTTGGTAAATGTGTGCAGGGAAGCCTACGTTGATGCCTGGCCGATGTCCCGGACTGGGACTCCATGTGCTAACGTAGTGGTCCCAGCTTTAGGTCTGGTGGAATGAGCCCTTAAGCCTTCAGGAGGCTGCTTCTTTGCCAGTGCGTAGCAGATCTTGATGCAGAGAATGACCCATCTCGAGATGGTCCGCTTCTGCATGGCCTGACCTTTCTTCGCACCAACATACCTCACGAACAGTTGGTCGTCCACCCAGGACTCTTGTGTGTGGTCAAGGTAGAATGGCAATGATCTTTAGGTAGAATGGCAATGATCTTTTTAAATCCAAACGGTGGAGTAGCTCCTTTTTCTTGGAGGGATGTGGAGGAGCACAGAAGGTGAGCAAGGTGACAGATTGACCCACATGAAATGGTGTCACCACTTTCAGCAGGAAAGAGGCCCTAGTGAGTAGCACCAGTTTGTCCGGATTAACTGAGAAGAATGGAAACTTGGAAGATAAAGCCTGCAGCTCACTCATTCTCCGGGCCTATTTAATTGCCAGAAGAAAGGCTGTTTTGATGGTGAGCAGTATGAGGGGGACAATTGTGAAGAGGCTCGAAAAAAGAAGCACACATCAAGAATGTGAGGACCAAATTAAGATCCCACTGAGGCATAATAAAAGGAGAAGGGGAGAACATATGGACAAGGCCCTTCAAAAATCTATTTACAATAGGGGATTTAAATAAAGAGGGTGGTCAGGCAGCCGTAAGAAGACAGACAGGGCAAAAAGATAACCCTTCAGAGCGAAAAAGCAAAATATGAGAAAGGGAGCTAGAAAGTGGGTCAATGGACTTTTCTGTACAGTAAAATACTAATCGCTTCCAACAGCATGTGTATACCCTCTTGGTGAAGGGACGCCTCCTGCCAGAATAACATTGCAGACTTCAGGAGGAAGGTCGAACGCTATCACCTGCTGCCGCTCAATCTCCACACAAGTCGGCGGAGAGGGGACAGGTTCAGGTGGAGGACCCTCCCTTGCTGCTGCGACAGAAGATGCTCCTGAAGGGGCAGCCTCATTGGAGGATCGACATTCATGTTGAGAATCTCAGGATACCAGACTCTCCGTGCCCAGTCTGTAGCCACAAGGATGACTTGTGCCCGGTCGTTCCTCATCTTCTTGAGAACTCTGGACAGGAGTGGTATGGGTAGAAAGGCAAACAGGAGGCCTGAGCTCAACTTGAGGCAAAAAGCATCCCCGAGCGAGAGCCACCTTGGAAACTTTCAAAACTGCTGACATTGTGCGTTCTCGGCAGAGGCGCACAGATCTAACCAAGGCTCTCCCCCCTGCTGAAAGAGACCTTGTGCCACTTCCGGTTAAGACGCCAATCGTGATCTACTAGGCACCAATGGCTGAGTTCATCCGCTCTGGTATTCAGAGCACCTACCAGGTGTTGAACCACCAGGCATATGCCGTGCTGTTCTAGCCATGTCTAGAGAAGCAGGGACCCCATCCCGCCTTGAATGTTGCAGTACCACATGGCAGTGGTATTGTCCGTGAACATCTGCACTAGCCTTACCTTGATGGAGGGCAGAAAGGCTTACAAAGCCAGTCAGATCGGCCCAAGCTCCAGCATGTTGATGTGGAGTCTGAATTCCGCTGGAGACCAGAGTCCTTTGATCTCCACCTCTCCCAGGTGGCCGCCCCATCCCAGGAGTGACATCTGTCACTACTGTGAGATCTGGTTGGGGAAAGAAGAGGGACTGACTCTGACCCAATCGTGGTAGTTAGCAACCACTGCAGGTCCTTTGCAGTTCCCTCCAAGATCTGGACCATGTCAGAGAGATTCCCCTGATGCTGCCCCCACTGGAACTTCAGGTCCCACTGCAGAGCCCGCACGTGCCATCTGGCATGCATCACCAGCAGAATGCAGGAGGTCATGAGGCCCAGCCGTCTCATAGTCAGTCTCACCGAAACCAAGGACAGAGGCTGAAACATTGGTATCATAGCCTGAATATCCTGGACTCGCCGTTCAAAAGGATAAGCCCGAAAATGCAGAGTCCAGAACAGCTCCAATGAAAGTAAGAATCTGAGAGAGGGTCAGGTGTGACTTCGGCATGTTGATAGTGAACCCCAGCGAATGCAGGAGGTTTGCCGTAACCTGGAGGTGGGATATGGCAGTCTGGGACAAGCCTGCCTTGAGCAGCCAGTCGTCAAGATAGGGGAAGACTGGTACCCCTAACCTGCGCAGATTAGCTGCTACCACCGTTTTCACCTTGGTGAACACCCGAGGGGCGCAGGTAAGGCCAAAAGGGTGAGCTTAAAATGCTTGTGGCCTACCATAAACCGCAGGTAGCGCCGATGGGCAGGCAGGATGGGGACGTGAAAATAGGCGTCCTGCAAGTCCAACACTACCATCCAGTCGCGTGGGTCCAGGGCGGACAAGACCTGAGCCAATGTGAGCATCTTGAACTTTTACTTCTTGAGGAAGTAGTTGAAGGTTTAGAGATCTAGGCTAGGACGAAAACCCTTGTCCTTCTTGGGGACCAGAAAGTAGCGGGAATAGACATCACAATCAATCAATCAATCATGTCACTTATAAAGCGTACTACATACCCGCGAGGGTCTCAAGGCGCTGGGGGAAGAGGGGGGTGGTGCTGCTACTGATCGAAGAGCCAGGTCTTGAGGAGTCTTCTGAAGGCCAGTAGGTCTTGGGTCTGCCGAAGGTTGGTGGGGAGGGTGTTCCAGGTCTTGGCGGCGAGGTGGGAGAAGGATCTGCCGCCGGCGGTCGTTTTCCGGATGCGGGGGACTGTGGCGAGGGCGAGGGTGGTGGAGCGGAGCTGGCGGGTGGGGGTGTAGAAGCTGAGTCGTCTGTTGAGGTAGGCTGGTCCGGAGTTGTGGAGTGCTTTGTGTGCGTGGGTGAGGAGCTTGAAGGTTATCCTCTTGTTGACAGGGAGCCAGTGCAGGTCTCTCAGGTGGGGTGTGATGTGGCTGCGTCGGGGGATGTCGAGGATAAGACGTGCAGAGGCGTTCTGGATGCGTTGCAGCAGTCTCAGGAGCTTAGCCGTCGTTCCTGCGTAGAGGGCGTTTCCGTAGTCCAGCCTGCTGGTGACGAGGGCCTGGGTGACTGTTTTTCTTGTTTCGGTGGGGATCCACTTGAAGATCCTGCGGAGCATTCGGAGGGTGTTGAAGCAGGATGAGGAAACGGCGTTGACCTGCTTAGTCATGGAGAGGGTGGGGTCGAGGATGACCCCTAGGTTGCGTGCGTGGTCGGTGGGTGTCGGGGCTGTTCCCAGTGATGTCGGCCACCAGGAGTCGTCCCAGGCTGAAGGGTTGGAACCAAGGATGAGGACCTCCGTCTTGTCTGAGTTCAGCTTCAGGCGGCTGGTCCTCATCCATTCGGCGACGGCCTTCATTCCTTCGTGGAGGTGGGCTTTGGCGGTGTGAGGGTCTTTGGTGAGGGAAAGGATCAGCTGGGTGTCGTCGGCGTAGGAGATGATGTTGAGGTTGTGCGGTCGGGCGACGTGGGCGAGGGGTGCTATGTAGATGTTGAACAGCGTTGGGCTGAGGGAGGAGCCTTGGGGTACGCCGCAGATGATCTTGGTGGCCTTGGATCGGAAGGGGGCGAGGCGGACGCTTTGTGTTCTGCCGGAGAGGAAGGATGTGGTCCAGTCCAGGGCCTTCTCTTGGATCCCGGCGTCGTGAAGGCATGTTCGTAGTGTGTGGTGGCAGACCGTGTCGAAGGCGGCTGATAGGTCCAGGAGGATGAGGGCTGCTGTTTCTCCGTTGTCTAGCAGGGTCCTGATGTCATCGGTGGCGGCGATGAGGGCGGTTTCGGCGGTGTGGTTGCTGCGGAAGCCGGACTGGGAAGGGTCCAGGATGTTGTTCTCCTCGAGGTAGCGGGTCAGTTGTTTGTTGACGATTTTCTCGGTGACCTTCGCGGGGAACGGGAGCAGAGAGATGGGTCGGAAGTTCTTGAGGTCCTTGGGGTCTGCCTTGGGTTTCTTGAGTAAGGCGGTGATCTCGGCGTGCTTCCAGCTTTCCGGGAAGGTTGCTGTCTCGAAGGAGATGTTGATTATTTTCCGGAGATGGGGCGCGATGGCTGTACTGGCTTTGTTGAAGACGTGGTGAGGGCACGGGTCTAGCGGTGAGCCGGAGTGGATGGTGTTCATGATCTCGCTGGTGTCCTCGTCGTTGATGTTGGTCCAGGAGAGCAGGCGGTTGGTGGTTGTGGGGGCAGTGGTCTCGGTGGTTGCCGGGGCGGTCGTGGTGTTGAAGCTGTCGTGGATGTCGGCGATTTTGCGGTGGAAGAAGGTGGCCAGTGAGTCGCACAGGTCTCGCGACGGCGGGATGTCGTTGGTGTTGGAGCTGGGGTTGGAGAGTTCCTTCACGATGTTGAAGAGCTCTTTGCTGCTCAGCCTACTTCTGGCACCGGAACCCTCTTTGCAGCTCCCTTGGCCAAGAGAACCATTACTTCCTTGCGGAGCAGGGTCAAATGATGCTCTGTCAGCCGGCCATAAGATGGAGGCATGGAGGGTGAGGGGGGGGGGAGGGGGGGGTTGGGGAGGAAGTCTCGAAGGGGAGGGAGAACCCACCTGTCTGATGTTATGGACTGCCAGTGGTGGAGGTGATGGCGGATCCTGCCACCAACAGGAAGCCCATGATCCAAAAGGGCAAGATTAGGAAGGTTTGGAGGCTGCCGGGCAGTGGTGGCTGGACCAGACCGCTGGCTACCCAACCCACAAGGCTGGTAGGAACTGTGCCCTTGTCCACGCAGAGGTTGTGCGGCTCGGCGGTTGGGATAGGGTTGGTGGGGTTTAAAGTCCCTTCCGTGGCCACGAAAGGCAGCCTGGGGATGTGGGGCAGCCAAGAGGCCCAAGGACTTGGCCATAGCTCGTGAGTCCTTAAAGTGCTCCAGTGCAGAGTCTCCGAAGAGACGGGTGCCATCGAAGGGCATGTCCATGAGGAAAGCCTGGACATCCCCCATAAAGCCAGATGTTCTCAGCCAGGCATGGTGTCTGAGGCCACCGTCGACTAAACCGATCTTCCCAGCAAGCCGGTCCTGTTCAAGACACAACATAAAGTGAACTTCGCTGCATTTCTTCCATCTGTAACTGCTTTGGAAAGAATGGCCAGGGCCTCCAGTAGGACCTGTGGCAGCACTTGTGCAACCGTTTCCCACAGCATGTGGGAATAGTGGCCCAATAAGCATGCAGTGTTCACTGACCGCATTGCAAGACTGGCAGAAGAAAACATTTTCTTTCCCAAGCTGTCCAGCGTCTTGGATACCATGTCTAGGGGAGCGGCAGGGAACGGGCTATGGGAAGTGGATGCTTGGACCACCAAGCTCTCCAGGATAGGGTGTGGAGTGAGGAAATCTGGATCCCCTGGAGCTGGGTGGTGGCGGCGGACAATCGTCCTAATCACAGGAGCTCCTGTGCTGGACCAGGTCCAGAGAAAGACATCGGTGAGGGTTTCGTTGAACAGGAATATGGGTCCAGAGGAGGAGACTACCTGTTACAGCACCTCCATCAAGATGTTGGTCTTGACTGCCACTAAGGGCAACTAAAGGTCGAGCAAGTCAGCTGCCCTCCGTGCAACCATTGTGTATGTAGCTCCCCCCTCTATAGCCAAAGTAGGGAGAGAAAACATGTCGGTATCTGGAGATGTATCCAGTCTGCTGGTATCACCCAGTTCCTCACACCAGTCCATATACTGATCATACTGGTATTCTAAAGGGTCCAGCGACCCCTCATTTCTCCTCGAGGCCTTATCCTTCAAAATAGGGCTCAAGCTCCGCCCTAGTCGACACGGCTCCGTGTCATCGGGATCACAATGGGGCTGGTGCCACTGGCGCTGGGAGCATCGGAGTCGGGCCGGTGCCGGGGAAGGTCTAAGTGGCAGGACCGGCATCGGTCCGGATCCATGACCAGATCCATGGGGCCCATTGGAGCCGCCAGCGTGGAACCAGATGGGGCCCCCTCCAACCCCATGGGCCCGAAGGCATGCCGGAGGGATTGGGCTGTCCAAAAATTAGACGTATGGTCTCAAAGAACTTTTTAGTTTGAGCGGGGGTTGCTCCGGCTCCAGGAAAACTGGGGAGGCACGGAGTCAGCTCAGGCGCAGATTCCAAAGAACCAGACTTCGAACGCCGATGTTCCTTCGTCGCGACAGACGAGGAGAAATAGAAGCGCGCTTTGACTTCTTCTGTTTTTTTGTGCCTCTTAACCGAGTGCCCCGAAGATTTCAAGTGTGATGTAGAGAACTTCTGACTCCTGGAACGGTCCCGAAACCTTACTCTCGAGCAGGACCGTGACTTCTGCGCAGTCACATGCCAGGCCACTAGCAGCTTCAGGGACCGCTCCCTCAAAGCCTTCGGTGCCATGGCCAGGCAGTCGGAGCACGACTTGGAGTCATGGTCGCACTCCAGACACAACAAACACACGAGGTGAGAGTCCATCACTGAGATGGCATGGTGACAGGTGCCATCCTCTAAACACCAGGACGAAAACAAAACTCAAAAAAGGTTGACAAAATGTCACAAAAATCCTGTCAAAATCTGACAAAGGGGTAGCTTTTCTTTTGGATAAGCGCTGGCTGGCGCGGAAAGAAAAAAAACTGATGTCAGCGCACCGAGGTGGCGCCTATATAAGCGACGCAGACGTCACTTTCGACAAGGACAACACCGACTGGCGCCACCTACCGCCGTGCAGGAATACTTCTCATGAAAAATCTTCAGTCTGACACCTGGGGAAATTCAAAGGTAAGGAATCTGAGGCTAGCAGTCCCCATCAGATGCTGTTAATTCAACAACGGTATATCAGCAGCAGAGTAAAATAAATTACCATGCAAGGGCGTGTGGTGAATGCACTGCGTTTGTTTGACCAGGCAAGGTATTACAACAGCACATACTTCCATAACAAAATAGCTATAAACTATAAATCCAATAATTAAATTGTGTCAGCAACGATAACTTATTAAAGAACATACGCTGACTCTGAAATAAAAGCTACACGTGTTATTGTATTGCATCTTCAGTCTAACAGGACTACTTGATGCTGCATCATCAAAACTTAAAGGGAACACCAATTGAACAATGGAACCATCCACGAAGTGAGTGCCATGAGCTTGATGGACAGCCTATCCAATTAATGGCAAACAATAAAAATACATGAAAGCCAATGGCTGAAGAGAGTTGACCAAAGCCCCCCCTCTCTTTTTTTTTATTGCACTTTTGAAGAACTGAAGACATGAGTTTTTCCACAAAACTGAAGCTCCCTGTAGCTAGACCTAAAAAGTTAAGAGTAAGATGAGACGCCAATTCAGGAAAAAACAGAATACATTGATAGAGTTCTCCCTGCAACTGTTCCAAAATGTCCCAGTCCAACCTAATCGTATTTTCTTATTTTATCATAAATAACTGTTTTAGCTATTGCATGGTCAACCAAGGAAATACATTCTTTACTCCCTTATAATAAACTAAACTGTCAGCTGTAGCCAATCAGCTTTAAATAAACCCCCCCCCCAACTGCGGCACAAATACGCACTGCCAAGTCACAAACCTTGAGGCCAGATTTGTTTTCATTTTAATGCTTATGATCTCTCGACATTCTAGCCAAGGGTTAAGGTTCAAATTTGTATTGCTGTGTCTATCATCGCTTTAATAGGAATCCTCCATGTATTGTTAGGGGAAAATAAACATTCATGATCTACGAACCAAGGATTGTTTTACAGCAAACATGGCACAGTAACATCTCATTTGGGACAACGGTATATGTTTTCCACCCACTCAGAGCTATGCTGCAGAGATCGAACTATACACAACAACAATCAAAAGTACCTTCCACGGCTCGCTTGAAAAACACTTTGCAGCTGCCACAGGTGAGAACCCCATAGTGGCACCCGGACGCCTCATCCGAGCACACGAGGCATAGCTTAGGAGGTGGAGCTGACGTTGTTGTGGAACTGGAGGGAGAAGCACTGACATCTGGCCGCATTCCAGGGCTAGAGATAAAACATAAAATTGGAGATGTCAGAAGTGCACCAGGAATGGAAAATAAAAAGCACACTTACACGTAGGTATCATGCCACATGGCATCATTTTATAGACAGCCCAGCTGGTTTCTCATCTTTAGGGTATTTCCAAAGTGACAATTAAAATGGAAAGTAAAATCAAAATGACTGGGATATTTAACATCCTTAACACACATGCACACAGATTACAGTTCATTACAATCAGCCCAGGGAGCTCATGTGTACTTAAATCAGGAATCGATTTCTTAGTTTAGGGAATATCTGGTGGCTCCATTGCCTAATGTCCTAGTCACAAATCATGCGATAGCCGTTTCGGTCCTGAGATGACTGCAGGGATGGACACCAGTTTGAGAACATCAATTCCTCCTGGTGAAGATCGCCTACTCAGTTTGTTCATGATTATGTGCAGTTTTACCACTGGGGGTACCAAGGCAGGGGATTCTCAACTCATTTTTAGTGAGTAGAGCCTTAACAACCTGGTTATTTGACTGTGCAGCCTAGCGCAAATCCCTCTCTATTATACGATTCAGCAGCAGGCCTGATGAGCTTTTCAATTGGAACCTTTTGAGTCCCAATTTAAAATGTATGAGAAAGTGGCTTTTAGGAGAATAGGGGAGGCAGATGAGCTATAAAGTAGGACTGGGCAGTGAACTCCACTCCGTTCGCTGAGTTTTCCGCACTCCAAGGAGCACGCGGAGTTCCGAAAACTCCGCTCCGCAAAGCGGAGTGGAGTTTTTTCCTCGCTCGCACTCACCAACGTTAAGTTGGCCAGTGCGAGCGAGGAAAATCAATGCTACACCACCTCCCAGCGAGATTTCTCAATGTGGGCGGTCACGGATGGTCGCAACCACTCGCGCTGAGAAACCATCAGTTCGGGCTGAGGAAGCTGCCGCTCGAGTAGAAAATCTACTCGAGCAGCAGAAAGATGCAGCGCCCTCTTGCGCTGCGCATGGTGCCGTTCGCGCTGATTTTCCAGCGTGGGACAAACACCCGGCGCTCAAAATCAGCGTGGATGGAGCGACCTAACGCACACCGCCGCTTGCGGAACTCTGTGTAGCGCAGCTGAGTTTTTTGGTTACTTCACTGAGTTTCGCATAACTCCGCCCAGGCCTAGAGGTGAGTACTTATCTCCACTCCAGCCAGAACCCTGAACACGCAGCTGCAACGGCTAGACAACCACCTTTCAAAATGAGCAATTTAATCAATAATTTCCTAAATGACAAATTAAAAGTGTTGTGTTCAATAAATACAATGCGTATACGAGGTAATGTTTCTTCTAGAGAGGAAATAACTAACTAGCAATGCAATCGAGCAGACACATGTAGCTTTGTACCAAACAACAAGCGATCTGATAGTTGGCGGGTCAACAGGGATGAGTAATTAGACACTGAGATAAGGGAAGGATTATCCATCAGACACTGACTGGAGAACCCCTTTCCGAATCGTAATCTTCCTCCTCTGTAAGGAAACATGGGCTGAATTAGAAACACAGCAAATGCTTGCCGGGGGAGCCAGTGCACCGGATGCCTTCGAATGTGGTGGATGAGCGATCGCCTCTTACCAGAGCTTAAGGCTCACTAACCCTGTGCTGTGGGATTTACCGCTGCATCCTCGTACAAAAAAGGATGAGTGCCATGCGATATTTTAGTGACAGTGAAATAAAGACTAAAAGGAGCTGGTAGGATAAACGCCCCGACTGCGCTTAATACCCACTAAACCACCCGCTGTTTACTCAACAGCAATGTCCTGTGCATCACTTATTAGCTCTGGAGTACATGAATCCTCTCCCTTTTAACCAGCAAAATTCGAACGAGTCCAGGGATTAGTGGCATTTGGCGCCAAACAGATCACATTTAAATTAATCCCAGTTACCGGGCTGGGGTTAGTAGGTTTTGTGGTTATGCCCTAACAGTTGTTTTTAGTGATGATTTGTTACCAGTTCTTTCAGCCTATCTTCTGAGGTGTGTTTTTATTAACAGAGCACTTTAAGACTGAGGAACCTATAAGTGTGAGGAGTAACAGAGCAAGTACTGAGATACAGGGATCAGGTGGAGACCTTCCAGGAGGGTATCTACCTCTAGGTAGCTCAAAAGGGATGTCTAGAGAAGGCACATAGCTTTTCCACACTACCATTCAGAATTGAAAACGCTGCAACATTACATTAAAAAATCCCCGCTTTACAGAAAGCCTGCGGGAAGAACCAAAAAGGACACTAAATTAAGAACATAAAGGAAAGAAACATATGCAGGGCCACCTTTGAAACATAAATTATGCCAACTTCACCTTTTAACATACGTATCAAAGGAGGGAAGTGAACAGAACAACCAAAAGATGGTATAGATAAAGAAAATTTGGACCCACACAAGTCCTCGTGCTATAGAAGCTATAGGGCGGTGCTATGTACAATAGAAGGAAGTTGGTCCAGTTAAAAGCGACTGTCATTGCGCAGAACTCCTCCGCCCACGCATCGACTGCAAACCTATTCCTAATGTTGGCAATGGCTGAGACACTCACGAATTCATTCCACACGGCTACAAACAAACCACAGATAATTTCGAAAACCGAACTCGATGAACTTCGGGGGCGGGCGGTGCTGAGGTACTGGGTGAAGCGCGGTACCGCCAGCTCACACACCGTCACCACTCTTCCGCGCGGACCACAAGGGCACCCTGCACATCTGGCGCGCGGCGCTCCCAGGCACTTAGGATGCGCGCCAACAACCATATTTACAAATACCCAGCTCTGGCCCATCAATTACAAAGCCCAAGACGAAAGCAAGCGATCACGCAGCGAGGATTCATTGCTCCTCGGGGTGTTACCTTCCGCTCCATGAAGGACACCAGGGAAGCGGAACGGTGATTGGCTCGCAGCCGCAGACAGCAGCGCTGCGCATACCGCTCTAGTGTACAGTAGCCAGATTTCTCTCTCTCGAAACTTGGAAATAAATGTGCTCCTGCCATTTGGTCCAAAGCCAGCGTCTTTGCCGTGATTCCCATCCTTCAGTGGCAGCTCGGTGTTTAAAGTTTCAGAATTTACGGTGACGGCAATGGGGCACGCGTGCGTCTAGCCAGGGGCCTCGTCTGCCTTTAGGTATGCCACTGGCACTATGGGATCACAGGGTTGTGTAGTCAGGCTTGCTTAGACTCAGAGGCCACTTTCTGCCAACACGCTGTTTGTAGACCTCTCTCTGCCTCTTCTTACTTCTTTCTCCATTTTCTGCATTTCTCTCTTGCTTTATGTCAAAATCTGATGATGAAAAAGAAGTCCTGGTTCTCACCAATGAGTGCTGGAGCCAACCACCTGCACAAATTAAGCACTGGTGGAAGCACAAATGGCTTAGTGGTGATGGCGAATTGAGAGAGCAAGAGCACAAAGGAGCCATATGCAGTGGTGGTGGTGGGGAGGGATGGTGGTGGGAGGGATAGACAGAGGGGTGTATGGACGCAGGAGGAGTATGAGGGGCTATGGACGGGGTGAGGGATGGACATGGAGGGGGGGGGGGCAGCTCACCAGAGAGAAATACATCAGTGTGAATTCACTGTTCCAGAACCCGAGTTGTTCCACAACAGACCGTGCCTTAATTGCATCCTTCCTAGAAAGCAGCCCTGTGAGGAAAAGGTTTGTGATAGTGATCCATGAAGGCAAAGATTAAACGGCAGATAGTAAGCCCTTGCCCCAAGGGGATCCAACAGAGAAGAGAATCAATCATATGGCGAACCTATTATGATCATTGGGTTCAGCCCAGCACATTTCTTGGCTTCCACTTAAGTGGTTTTACTCAGTTGAGACACACCAGAGGCATATTTATTGCCTTCTATCCTAGTCAAGGACTGCACCATCTTAGTGACATCTTTGCTTACCCTGCATCATGGTCTTCAGTGCACCCGTAGTTATCCCCCCCACTGCGGTCCTGCTTAGAAAAGCTGCAGCTACTCCCAATTATTGCTCTCTGTTTAAGGTAGCCACCTTCCTACCTTTTTATGCTCCTGCCTCCCTGGAAAGGCTGTCCACCGTCGCAGCCTGCAAGAACAGAATGCAGCATATGGTGGATCATGGATGGCATTCCCTTGTGGGACACAGCAAGTGAGGCAGTGGAACTGGGTCCATCCACTTTGTCTTTATTATACCCATTACTTATTTTACCCCTATATATACTTCCCCTTTATTATACCTCAGTCCATTAACGAAATGCAGACTTTCAAAGTTGTGGGCAGTGTCTGCCTCAAGTAGGTATCTGTGTATTTGACCGTACTAGTTCATACTATGTGTTGTAGTTTTCCTAGTCATCTCCAACAGGCAGACGCCTTGAGGTCAGGTCTTACCTCTTTCCATTGTTCCCTTCCGGAGAAGTTTAAATGGTTACATAATCTTTGACCATAGAGATTCTACATGACGGAACAAGCTCTCTATACTGTTGATAGCACTGTCACAGGATATGCAAACTGGTGAAACTAAACTATATGTACTTGAAATGCTCAAGAGCAAATTCCTAAACAAATATGTTACAGTGTACATTTTACTACTTGAAACATTTGATGGAATTCCTCCAGAATAAAAAAGATCAAAATGGCTGCAGTCAATTTCATGTACTAGAATTTACTGTGCATCTTGAAAATCTGACTGGCAATTCCTACTGTACAAACACGACCCTCCCTGTGCACGAGGCGGATACAATTTCTCCAACCATGTTAGATGATTGATGCATTCCATAATGTTCCTAACAGCAAGTTGTGGTTTTGTCAGGTCTTTCGTTTCAAATAGGTCAGTTTACATCCATTTTTTGCAATGAATATTTTTTTAGAAGGAATATGTGTTTTTTTTTATTTTTGACTCATAGAAGTGGTTGGTTGATGTTTGTTTTAAGGAGGTCTCCTATTGGCTACAATACAAATTGAAAACGCAGTCTATAAAACACTTTATGATTAAGGATTAGAAAATCAAAGAAGTAAATTGTTTCTGGTATGACAAAAATACAATACAAAGTTTTTTGTTTCAGTGACTGCTCAGATGTAACTTGATTTTTAGAGGGCAGGTCGGCACTATGGAATTTGAGGTCTTCAAAGTAAGTGTTCACTGGGCTGCAAGTATATTGCAAACTCTAATGAGATGGGACTGGGCAGGAAGTCTATGCTGAAGGAATAATGAGACAGACCATTGAATACCGATTTCTTTGTCATCACTTAGAGCCTTGACCTAGCATCTTTCTGTGTGTGGGTGTATATTATATTATATACATACACAGAAAATACAAAATGAGAACACCACAAAGAAGCTGAAAAGCATATTTTTCTCCTTGGTCATTTGCATAATCTAGCCTTTTTTATACAGTGTATCACTGTAAGATACAGGGTCAGGTGCAGCGATCTCTTTTTGTCAATAAAAGATCTCTCGTCTCAGTGCTGTACCTCTGTACACTGAAACAGATCTCTGCAAAAGCCTCCCACAGGAACCACCGGCTCCTCCAAGAACACCTTTCTGCAAAGCGAATTCTTCGCACATGTAGTTTTATACTTTGTACTCTATGAAGCTATGCCTTGAATCAACCTGCCCACCTGCATGAAATCCATCTGCGCCCTGGCTCGCTTTTAGGCTTCCCTCAAAGACAACTTCCCATTCACTCGTCCAGACAGATGGTGCAGATGTTACAAAAACCTACCTCAACATTTTCCGATTTCAAAAGGAACGGCTCGGAGGTAAAAACACATTAAGAAAATCTTTCAATGAGGCTATTTTTTCCATTCAAATCAAATCTTGCGTATTAAACGAAATCATCAGGAGTTCTTTACCTGTGGTTACAGCGGCGGGGGCATTTGGTCAGAGACACTAAATTCTGTGTGACCCTAGCATGAGCGGCATACATCACAGGAGAGCAGACAGCACAACATACAGATTTACTTATTAAATCACAAGTTTAATTTCAGGTTGGGCAACGTGAATAAAGATCCATGATAAAACCAATACCACCTTATTTTCATTAAATACACAAGTGTTTACATTAACTTCCTTCAGTAAAACAAGTTTCACAGGGGTTTTTAATTTCTTCATCTAGATCTTCCTTACACCTACCCCCACCAACCACCACACACAATATCCAATCTTTGGAATCGGACGTTACAAATCCAGACCCATGCATTACAGAATGTCACAGCCTGCTATCCGAAATTTAATTTCGTTTCTGGCATCTCACACAGGCGATCCACAGAGGTCGCCTCAGAAAATTAGCATCTGCTGGACTATATTATAAAATTGTCAAAACTACTATGAATCTGCAGACGTCCTGCCAGCAATACATGTATATTAAAAAAAGATGGGTACTAGAGAGCCGTAGCAGACACAGTATTCAAATTGCAATGTCTTGTTATTAATTGTAATAGCATGAGTGATCTATCGTGTAGCGTGCACTGTATATTGAAGCAGTCCTTAGTTGTAGTTAGACCAGCATTTCCAAGGTGTGTCTCAAGGAAATGGAGTGGAACTTGGTGGTAAGAATACTCTGTGCACCAGAATATTAATGGTTTGTGGCCCTCAACTTTATTTAGGCCTGGCCCTCACTCGTAAGAGATGTGCAAAGCCATTTTGCAGTGTTAAACCTTGCAATTCACAAAATTAGTGTTTGAAACCGCAAAATATTTTAGCTTTCTCCAAACCCATTTAACGAGTCGGATAAATATTTCAGAGTACCGACATAAGTTTACTGAACCATTCAGAATAACAATTAGGAAGGGGGTGAAAGAGTGTCCCCTCCTATTTGCAATTCAGCATGTTATGAATGAATAGTTTGCAACCGCAGTTCCACTGATAAGTTACCAACACCTTGAAGGCGATGGTAGCCCATTCGCAAAAGGGAAACTGTCCACATTTGACAGTTCTTTGTGAATAGTGTCAGTGGTCCCCTGTACAACTGCCTACTCCCACTGATGTCTTCCCAAACGTATTTTTTTCTTATTAAACCAACATTTCCTTCTTTGAGGAGTAAGGACAGCTTTTTATAAACATTTTTTTTTAAAGTTTCCGAGATGAGAATGCAAACATGGGGATCGATCTGCTGTCCCTTGCCATCATTTCTGTATTTAGAGCCAATTGCAGAGGGGGGTGTGGGGGGGCAAATAGTGGCCTGACTAATTGATATCAATTATGCAGGTCATTCTGCAACCCCCTGCGATTGTAAATTTTGTGATGTGGCCTATTAGTACATAGGTTATATTGGAAAATTAAAGACTGATCAGTGCACAATTTACAACCACTTTTTGCAACCACCTTTTTAGTACATCAGGCCCTACGTCAGCACAATCTTGAGTAAATAAGATGAGCTATGCCATCCAGAAATTGAGCGCATTATGACAATAACACACAGAGTCATGCCTCTATTTGATTAGCAGATATGTCCCTGCTATTTGGCTCCTAAAGGATCGAGGAACTAGGCCCTTGTTTCTTTAGGGACCTACATTGGTTATCAATTAGAAGGAGAGTTATTTTTAAAACCTTGGTTTTTGTCTATCATAAAATTCGTTCTTCTTACCTTGCATTTATGGCAGCCAAATTGTTCCCTTTTACTCCCACACAAATACTACATTCATATGATAATTTTCTTTTGGATATCCCCAAGACCAATACTGTGACGTTTTAAGATGGAGCTTTTCCTGTCACTGTAGCACAGGAGTGGAATTGCCTCCCCTTGGACATATGATCTCTTTCTATCTTGTCCATCATCCACAAGAAACGTTCTACTTATCTTTTTTAAGGGTTAACTTGTTTTCCTTTGTGCATCTTTTAAAGTGAGTAAATTTTTAGGATCTAGGATCTTGCTGGGGCACTCTGTGGCTGCTCTTGTGAAAGGGAAAGAGGAGCGTCGCCCCACTGCTTTTAAGCAGTGGTAGTAGAAACATAAAATTATAATAACACTGTTTGTGTTATTATTATTTTATGCTTCCTACTCACTGCTTTGCGGGCGGGAGGAAGGGGCTGCTCTGCTCTCGGAGCAAGGCAGGGGTGGTTTGCCCACTCCTAAGTGCGCAATGACTGTTTGGTCGGCCCTCTCGGCCGCCCAAACCAGTCATGCGCACTTTTCCCGTTCCCCATGCAAGTTGCATTGCAGCTTGCTTGGAGAACATGCCCAAGCCCCCATTCCCTAGTTGAGCGACGAACCAGGACGCTCAAAACCAATCACAAAGCTGCATTGCAGCGTTGGGCTTGGTCAGGGGAGCCTGGCTGTGCTTCCTGAGGAGGAGAGCAGGAGTGGAGACGCGGCACCTGGCGCGCGGCAAGGTAAGTGTTTATTTTATTATGTATTTTTTTTTACATTGATCACCATTTCCCGAATCCCCCCCTCGATGCGAGCCCGTCCCGCCACCTGTGAATCATGCCGGCCGCCACTGGAAGAGATCAATTGTCATTTCTGTTATGACAACAAAATGTACCACAGGGACAGAGAAAAATGAGATGCCCTATTTGGGTGGACATAAAACGTTGGGTAAATACCAGCAAAGGAGCCAGGGATGGGTCTCTGGAACAGCAGATTCGCAATCCAGTGATATAGGACTTTCATAGTATGTCTGCTTTATGTTCGGTCCATTCTACAATGTTAAACCATTGTGGCTTTGTGCAAGAAATGATTCTGGTAGCAAACAGCTGAAAGGGTTAATGACCAAAATCTCCTGTTGGAATCCTATCCAAGGTAATTTGTCACCATACTGATACACTGAAAGGCATCAAATTATCTTGACTTAGCCACCCATCAAAAAAGCACTGAACTCATTATCCTACTCCAAAAATGTTTTCGAAATCAAGTCAAACTCACACAAAATTTAAAATCCATCACAGTGTATTAAGAAATCAATACATGCTAAGCAGCTCAATTCCATATTGCCATAAAGTAGCTGCTTCCTTTGAGAAACAGGTCACCTCTTTATTGAAATTTTAGATCTAAAGGATCAATATGTCCACTCCATTGCAAGATCGCAGCAAGGGCTGTCAATCAGTTTTTGAACCTTTCTGGATGTGGATACTGCATTTGACCTTTGTCCTTCCTTCCAATTTATACACGTATCACCTTTAGATAGGTTACCTCTGTTTTCTGTTTCCCTCTTTCATTACTTTCTTCTTGGTTCCCCAGTTTCAGCTCACTAACATTAGTTCAAAATAAACAATGAAGTTCACCTAACTCAACTGATTAAAAGTGAGTGATAAATGGTTTAATGTCATTTATTAGTACTCTAACATCTTCATTAGTTTTTTCCACCTTCTATTGATATGTTTCAGTATGTTGTTCTTTTCATGGAAGGGAACTCTGAGTGCCTGTTTGCTATATAAACACTGGCAGTGCAATCCCTGGCGTCCTGACCCTCTCAATGCATTTTCTCCACCACACTGCTTTCATTGTGTTGGATACCCACAGTGGGTGGGCTTAAATGGGCGTCTTCCTTAGTGGGAAAGAGTTAATTCCTGCGCTTCACACGTATCCAATTACAAAAAGTCCAAGATTCACCCTCTTCCACTTTCATAAAGAATTGTATCTCATGTGATCAGTGACATGAACACATTTTAAGGTCATTCACACTAATCCATAATGTGCTACTGCATCTGCTGTGGAATGGCTCTCTAACTACATTGCAATCTACTCACGTTATATTATGTGTATTTGTAAAGAGCACTACCACCTGCGAGGGTATCCTGGAGCTGAGCAGGTGTTTGTGCCTAGCCCTGCTTATGGTAGGTTGGTTAATTGAAAAGACAGGTCTTCAGCTTCTTGCGATATTCAAGAAAAGAGAAGTAGGAGGCTCTGATGTGGAGTGGGAGCGGACTCCATGCTTTAGGAGAGATGAAAGAACACCTGTCCCCCTGATCTGGTTCCGTTTATGTGAGGGATGTGTGGGAGTAGGAGTCCTGTGGAAAAGATGTGTCTGGGTAGTTGGTGGAAAGATATTCCACTGTTTAGGTAGGGAGGGTCTCAGTTGTCTAGTGCCTTAAATGAATGTGTGAGGAATATAAAAATGAGTATGCTGGTGTATCAAGAGCTAGTGGAGCTCCCGGAGGTGTGGTGTGATGTGAGTTCTGTATGGGAGGTTGGGAACGTTTCTGGCTGCTGAACTCTGGATGGTTTGTAGTGTTCTAGAGAGTTGCTTGGTGATCCTGATGTAGAGGATGTACCGTCGTCCAACTTGCTGGAGACTAGGGAATGAGTGACAGCTTTTCTAGTGCTGCTTGGGAGCCATTTGAAGAACTTTCTCAGCCTCTTTAGGGTCTCGAAGCAGTATGAGGTGACGGCGTTGACTTGTGTGGTCATGCCCAGTTTGCTGTTGATGTTTATTCCTAGGTTCCTGGCATGGGTGCTGTGTGTGGCTCAGAGTTTGTCTAGCCACCAGTTGGAGTCCCATGGTGAGGTGTTCTTGCTGAAGATCACTATTCTGTGTTGTCAGTGTTGAGATTGAGACAGCTGGCTTTCACCCAGTTAGCGACTTCAGTCAAGCTTGTTTCTTGTGTGTGAGGTTTTATCCAAGATCGAGAGTATGAGTTGTGTATTGTCAGTGTAGGAGAGGATGTTGATGCTGTGTGAGCAGATGATGTTGGCCAGAGGGATCATGTATGCATTGAATTCTCATTGGATGTAGTCAAGTATGATTACATTCCAATTTTATGTAAAATTAAAATGTCCACAGAACCATGTTCCTCTAACAACAATGGAGCATGTTTTGTTACAGAGCTTCTCGAACCTGCCTTCTGTGTACTCCAACATGGGAAGAGAGGCAAGATGAAGCAGACTCCTCCTTGCATCTCAGTGGATGTGTTTTTGCTCCCTTTTGTCAAGTATGAAGCCCCACCACAGAGACTCTGATGACTAACGGCTCCAATTATAAATCTTGTTAAGCTGTTAGGAGGCCTTCTCTGGGGAAATAAGATAAATAAATGTTCCCTTTGAGCTAACAGAAGGGGCAAAGCCATGCAAAACATTAATTTTGACTGAAACTGTTCTTATATATTTGCGAATTAAAAATTACTATTTCTTTTCTGCACTGTCCTCTGAAAACTCTGGAGCTCACTGACAACAGAATAACGCTCTCTGACTTCATTAACTTTTTTTGTGGTGCGCTAAGCTGTGCTACACTCCATGGCATAATTAGACTAGGGGTTTCCAATGTGGTCCCAACAGGGCCAGAACCCTACCACATTTTTCAATATCTACCTAAGATATATTTACTCACAATTAATATGAATGGACCTCACTGAAAAAAAGAAGCGCTTATCCTGAAAAACTGGAATGGATCCAATTCTCCGTAGCGGAAGCTGGACAACCCTGTGCTAGACTCTTATCTAGTGGGACGGACTATTAAAAGGGCAAATGATTATCTACATCCTTATTGCTATAATAAACATGCATGTCAATAAAAATAAACTGTAAAGAAAGAGCGGCATTGTTGCAATGGCTAAGACACTCTGCTGGACGACTGCCCAGTGACTAGTGTGAGGTAGGCCAACAAAAGGCATGGAAAAATACAAACTGCTATGGCATCACTGTTTATTGCAGAAGGTGACAGCTAAAGGGCAAAACCTGCCCAGCCTGTTTTCTACTTACCTGAAAATGAACATTTAAAACAAGAAGGAACTAATTTTGAGATGAGTGTGGGTAGCAGTGGATAATTGAATCGACCTGTTTTTTCAGAGAAACCAATGGTAAGCAGCTTCCTGCACAGGCCCTTGCTTCATTATTACTTGCATGGAGAGGAATGAAATAGGTGCAAATATTTAAAATAAGCAATGGATTATTTTTTCATTTTCCTTTGACTAAGAAAATCTTTTGAGCCCGTGTAAGGTCTGCCAAGACCAGAGTGTAATGTTCTCAAACAGACACCTGACCAACAGAAGCAAATTGGTAAGCAGGTGTGTTTAGGCAAAAAAAAGTCTACTGAGAGGTTCAGCATAACAGAATAAATCTGCCACCCTTCCTCAGTTTCAGGTTTGTGGTGGTGGGACGGGGACAGCAAGTGTCCCTAAAGGTCTAATTTACTGCGGCAACTATTCACACTATACAAGCATTGCTTACTGGAGATAAATCAGGGTTCAACAGCTGCAAATAAAAATGCATGTGAATGATGCGTAGGTCCATGTGTGTTTGGAGAAGAAACCGGAACATCAGAAGCTGCCTAAGACACATTCACTTCTAGAAAAAGAACCACTCTTAGTTCCAGAAAGATACGAAAACAGCGATCCTGATTATCAGAAGAACTATCCAGAAATATTGGTAGTATGCAAAAGAGGGGTTTTGGAGATAAATGTGACTAAAATTAGTGCACTCTCCTGTCGAGTCCCTCAACTTCAGCACCACACATTCACTTTAAGCTTCTTTAGAAGGTGGCAAACATTATCCTAATTTATCGTTTAATTTGAAAAAAAATTCTTGACCAGTCTCCTATTAGCATATTCTCTGGTTTATTCCTAAATGTGTTTCTTAGGTAAATCAAAACATAATTTCATCCAACAAGTGTTTCACAAGTATAACTTGCTTATCCAGAACGCACAAGACACTGAAGTGAAAAGCAAAAGAGTTTTTTAATAAATTTTTTTATTTTCACATCTGTGATCTGCCCCAATTCTTTTCAAACGGATTCCAACAATGCGAGTTAAGCTTGTGACACACATGTTGGCCAAGTTTATATTTTGATGTACTTAAGAAACTAATTTGAGAAAATTAAAGGGAATATTCTAACGGATTGGTTATTAATTATTTTCGAATTAAAAATATATATTTTAGAAAATGAACACAAGCATCCCTCGAAAGATGTGCATTCAGGAATATGCTCCTATTCCCATACGAACTGCATGCACCCCCACAATAGCAAGTGAAAAATCATGTCAGCCGGTTTGAAGATGGAAATCCAAATCAAATTTTACCACAGGCCTGAAATTGTCACTAATGAAAGACTGTGATGTAGTTAGTCTCTGCAAAAACTAGGAGGAAAGAAATTCAGATGCTCCACAGAATCCATGATCTAGCTCCCAAGATTCTGTCTTAATCCAAAGAAATCAGACTACTTTCCCTAGACCTGAAGGCGCTCTAGTGGCTACCTGTGGAGCAAACCTTGAAGTTTAAAATACTCTGTATGGTCTAAAGAGTTTCTCTGGACAAAGACGAGAAGATTTCCAGATGCTGATTCCCCGCTGCATATCTGGCTTCAATCAACCACAATTCAAGCATAACAAGAAAAGGAAGAAGACCAGCGAAATGGCTGCCCATGACTCTGGAGGAATTTGAACCCACACCTGAAGTAATTATCTAAAACAGCCGCCTTCAAGAGAACCTTCAGGACAAACACATTCAAAAAAGCTGTTGCATTAATCATTGCAGCCACCTTCAGGACCACTAACCCCCTCCTAGAATTGAGAGGGCCCAACTAACCATGTACAGGAACCCTCCAAATAAGCTTCGGGTGAGAATAGATACAACAGACCTATGAGATGATATCCGCTCTTCAAACCACTGGTCAACTTCTTAACCCATACGCACAGGCTCTTACACATGCAAAGCTAGACACGCCTGGCCTTTACAAAAGCATGGGAAAAAATGCATAAGTACAGGGTTACGGTGACTCAATTTAGTCAAAAGGGGTGACCAGTCCAGCATGTAGTATGCCTTCTAAAATGAGACGGACTGGGACACAAACAAGCATTGGCATAGCCAATAGGTCTTGCCTTTGGGGCATTATCAGTGTTTAGACAGAGCTATTGGCTTTGTTAACGTTTGCAGTGGGGTGAAGGAAGCACTCGCCACAGCTGTGTACTGTGCAATGGGGGGGAAAGGAAGCACGCACCACAGCTGTGCACTGTGCAGGGATGTCAAAGGTAGCATGCACCACAGCTGCGCAGAGATGTGAAAGGAAGCACGCAGCACAGTGATGAAAAAACGCGAATGTTAAAAGGTGCAGTCCATTTTTAAGCTGTGTACTGTGCAATAGGGGGAAAGGAAGCACGCACCACAGCTGTGCAGAGGTGTGAAAGGAAGCGCGCACCACAGTGCTGAAAAAACGTGAATGTTAAAAGGTGCGGTCAATTTTCAAGCTGTGCACTGTGCAGTTGGGTGAAAGGAAGCACGCACCACAGCTGTGCAATGTACAATAAGGTGAAAGGAAGCACGCACCACAGCTGTGCACTGAGGTGAAAGGAGGCACACACCACATATCTGCACTGTGCAGTGTTGTGAAAGGAAGCACGCACCACTACTGTGCAGTGGGATGAAAGGAAGCACTCGCCACAGCTGTGTACCGTGCAATGGGGGGAAAGGAAGCACGCACCACAGCTGTGCATTGTGCAGAGATGTCAAAGGTAGCACGCACCACAGCTGCACAGAGGTGTGAAAGGAAGCGCGCACCACGGTGCTGAAAAAACGCGAATGTTAAAAGGTGCGGTCAATTTTTAAGCTGTGTACTGTGCATTGGGGGGAAGGAAGCAAGCACCACAGCTGTGCACTGAGCAGAGATGTGAAAGGTAGCACACACCACAGCTGCGCAGAGGCATTATTTAGCAGCCGGTCCCAGCAAGCACGCACAAAAATCAAGTGCTAATAATTAAGTGCCCATGTGCGCACCGGCAGACACCGGCTCAAATTAAGCCCCCAGCAAGGGCCTGCGTTACGCCTCTGGATCGAGCGAGTCCGAAAAGCAATGTGGAGAAAGGAAGCACGCACCACAGCAGTGCACTGTGCAGAGATGTCAAAGGTAGCACGCACCACAGCTGCGCAGAGGTGTAAAAGGAAGCGCGCACCACGGTGCTGAAAAACGCGAATGTTAAAAGGTGCGGTCAATTTTGAAGCTGTGTACTGTGCAATGGGGAAAGGAAGCACGCACCACAGCTGTGCACTGTAGAGAGCCCCTGGATCGAGCGAGCACCAAAAGCAATGTGGGGAAAGGAAACACGCACCACAGGTGTGCACTATGCAGAGATGTCAAGGTAGCACGCACCACAGCTGCGCAGAGGTGTGAAAGGAAGCGCACACCACGGTGATGAAAAACGCTAATGTTAAAAGGTGCGGTCAATTTTTAAGATGGTACCGAAAAAGAGGCGACTATAGAGGCCAACTACAGAGTACAGCAAATGTCTTGACAATAACATACTAATACAAAGATAACGGTGCAGGAAGAGAGTGCTGACATAGATGAAATGCGAGTGCTGGAAAAAGAAGCGCGCACTCTTGTGGCGGTGGGGTCTGTCCCTTGGCCGGGGTGTAGGGGACACACCTTGTTAGTATCTTATTGTCATGAATGCGAGTGCTGGAAAAGAAGCGCGCACTCTTGTGGCGGTGGGGTCTGTCCCTTGGCCGGGGTGGAGGGGACGCGCCTTGTAAGGAAAGCTGCAAGGTCTTGAAATGAAACATGATCCACAACAGATGGCACGCTGCGCGACGCTGCTCGCTCCCAACAGCTAAACGCTGTGGGAGTAAACATTTTCAGAATAGGTGGGACATGCACCCGCCTTTGGCCAATTGCGTGCTTTCATTTTTGAAAGCCACACGCAAAGGCCAATAGTATGTGTGGAAAATCGAACACCACACGCACGAGTTTGCAGAAAGTCTGAAGTGATTCCAAGAGGCCTTCTCCTAGAGCAGCGCATGCGCGCTGCGCTAGGCTCGACCTAATCAGGCCGGGGTCCCACAATAAAAGTGGTCAGAGATGCCCCCATTAGCGAATCAGATAGCTGGAAAAGTGGGAGAGACATAACAAAGGAGCCAAGGTACCACAAAAGCATATATTATAGATATGGAATACAGCAATCACATATGGAGGCTCAAAATCCACTCCGCGAACTGATGAGCATGAAACCCTGAGCTCCGTCAATGTTCCCTGTAGCATAGACAGGTCACCTTTTGTGCCCCACCACAGAAAAGTGTTATCACGGGTCAATTCAGAATATGCCTTTGCCAGGCCAGGAGGTCACAGTAAATATACCTTACAAACCCTCCGAGTATACTTCAAGGCAACTCGTCCACCCAAGATATGTTTTTTGGGGTGTGTTGTGCAGGTTGTCATGTACACCCCCTCCTAGGATGGATGTTGACCCAGAGATAACAGTACTCCTCTTCAAACTGTCCCTGGTTCTTATGTTTACAAATCCAGTCCTGGGGTCCATAGTGCATATGTTCAGCAAGTAATGGCTCCACCCTTGGTGGCAGGAAAAGTTAGTGAAATGACAGTGATGCGAGCATCAGTCAGATGTGTGTGAGTAGGTCACATATCACTGAGCACAACAGCATCTCTATTAATGAAAACACAGTAGACTTCCTATTCCAATGAACACCATGCCTAAAATTCCACACTTAGGAAAGGGTGTCCTACAGGTCTGAGAGAGACCCTTCCTTCACAGCAGACAAGTGTCATGGGTACCCTTAAATATGTAGCTGCCATGACAGAAGAGTACTGAAGGGGAGGAAGGCCTTTGTCAGAGAAAGCAGTGATCAGCTTCAGATGGCCTGTGGGTTGGGGAGTGGATGAGAATGAACCAAATTACCCATGAGCCCAAAAATACTGCAAAGAACAGCGAAGGCACAGACCAATTACGAAAAAGACAGAAAACATGGCATGTCATAAAAGTCACATTTGAAACATGTATAATGAAAATCAAATCTGACTAATATTTTATAATTAGCCTTATGCTTCAATGTTTACTATTCTATGTTTTAAATATTGTTAGCAAGAGTGGGTTTTAGCACACTTTAAAAGTAGGCAACCCAGCTGCAGTGCTAATTCGTAACATAGCAGGTAAGCTCGTGACACCATTTTGAAAAGGAAATGTGTGTACAACTCGCACTTCAAATGTAAGCACAATGAAGCTGAACCTAACTTTTATAAGCACAGTTACAACTGACAACGTTAAATCTAGTGTGTTTAAATAAAAATCAAGTTCCATTTCACTTCTACTTTTAGGCCTAGCTTGGAACTGCATGACAGCCCTTAACCTCATGTTGCTGGGTTACCTCCAAATGTGGGGGACAAACGTCCCAAATAAATACACCGACGATATTCACCATTTAAACAGCCTGCACTATTTATAAGCACACTGAAGCGGACTTCTAGAGAAGTCAAATATACTAAGCTTACAGCAAAAACAGTTTCCGTGTTTCAGGGAAAGGCAAATGCAGTGAGGAAATCTTCAGCTGTTTCTCACTGACCAGAGGTCCAAATCTCATGGATCAGACATCAACATTTTGGAGGACAAACACACTCAAGGAGTCCATTCTTCTGTTGTCTCCTTTCTACACATTTTAGTACTTTCCACAAGGTGGCGTTACTTTCACGTTGTAAATGCCAGATATTAAAGGCGTGACTAAAGTAAGAAAGTTACTACACCTCGTGATCCGTTTATTCCTATTTGTATCTGATGTGTTGTAGTTACTGATTAAAACTTCATACATATCTAAGAATTTTGCTGAGTAGGAAGTTTGCAGTGGCTACTTTTGATTGTTCCTTATTATTGCTTGGTAGAAGAGTGAAGAAGAGTGCAGACAGCGTCTTCCTTACAAGACTTAGGAATATACTGAAGGATCATGTTTTTCTGGTAACAATATAGAAAATGATTTATTTTATTTAGCTTATTCGTTTTGTGAAGGTTGGATATACCCTAAGGGACTTTCGAGTGCTGCATCATAAAAGCAGGATAGACACAATAAACAGAAACGAACGTAGGGAGCGAACAGGGTGCGAGAAAAACGAGTAAAAAAATAACATTTTAAATATTCCGTGAGCGCTAAGATGTCATCCACTTAAAAAGGTGCATGGTAACAAGTTATTTCTCCCTGTGGAACATCCATCTATTAAATGGGCGGGAATATCAGACATCTATGCCCCACTTTTCTAAATAACCCTCCATGACGTATGCACCAATTCTTCTTTTTGCATTGTTTTGACGGCGAGAAAGCCCACAATTATCGAACTGCAACAGAGACGTAGGTTCCATTAGTGCAGCAGGTGCAGTGGCATCAGGGCACAGAGGCCTAAGGGACCCTGAAGTATTTCAGAGTTCACACTGCCTCCCTTGCGCCTGGGTCTATGACACACTGGCTATGCCCTTGAACTGTACAATGGATTCCACTGCACAATGGATTCGTGATAGGATTCGTGGGCATAACCAACTCACTAGTTTAAAAAGATAACAAATAAATCCTGCCCAAATATTGAAACCTCACTACCTCAGTCAATGGTTTTTTAGAACAAGTTTTGCCTTCTTTGAACCCAAGTGTTGCCAGGAAGGCAGTTGCAAGATTCATAACTAATAATTACAATCTGGCATCTCGAATTTCTAGACAAACTTGCTCGGCAAACAAACAACGAATCGTGCTTTTCAGAGGCGGAGTAAGAGAGTGGCACGCAACCATTGTGTGTGGGCCTTTGTACACAAGTTCATTACACATGCAAAACTTAGAACACTTTTTTATTTACAGCCAGTAAGCAGCAGAAGATATATTTCCTTGAGCAGCACGTGATCTGCATTTGGGCTTCCAAGCAGTAGGTAGAACCCAGAGCCTGGGCCTAGATTCCATTTACTACATGTACTCGTGCACAAACATCAAAATAAAAAGCAAGCCGAAATTAAAAGTCAAAAGAAGAATTTAAAATTAAGTGTGGGTGTTTCCCTTCCCTCTTCCTGCAGGGCGAACACCCTGGTGCCTCAGGTGCGGGTGAACGCCCTACACACTCACGCGCAGGTGACCATTATAAATAAAGTGTCGGTGAACTTCTACAGTGCCAAATAAAACTTCAACTTCACGAAAAACGTTTTTTTACTTCATAGTACAACGAACCTTCCTCTGCAATCAAAATGCATTTTTGTGCCTTGCAGAAAGGCTCCCAAACATGCCTGTTTTTTTCTTGTTTTACATTCATCTTTTTGTATGCATTTTTAAGCAAATGCATTCTGGCCAAAATTTGCACTTGTTACCCTTCAATTATACAGCAAACGTCACACTGCTACATTTTTGTTAACGACACGCCAGTTTCTCTGTCTTAACATACATACTTTGTTCTCCTTTTAAACTTTTTAACACAATGTTCTAATAAAACTTACTGCGTGGCAACATTTTGAAAGTATCATAATCAGCCTCGGATTACATTGTGCACCACGTAGCGGACACAATCTCTTCCAGCGAATTAACTGGTCTATGGTAGAATGTGTGCAGTTGCGGAGTGTCAGGCGTGCACAATCTAGAATACTACAATCCTTTTCTAGAAGGGGATTTCAAAGCATTTGGAGGAATTCTAAAAAGAAAGGTAAAGGCAGATGCCAATAAGGCAAAGGGTCAGATTCAGTCAGTCAGTCAGTCAGTCAGTCAGTCAAAATACTTTATTCGACAACTTAATGTCATAAAAGAAAAACATATCATGCAACCATACGTATCTTTACAACATTATTAAAACACCAGAAAATGTTTAAAATATCAGCCTAATAACCAAAGCTTAAAGTGCATACACAACAATAACAATTTATAAAATACATAGTGCAAATAAGCAAAAATTATTAAATACAAAATAGGCTACTCTTGTGTTATTCCTGCAATGAACAGGAATTCTAAGCCAAGGATTCATACAGTACAAAAACATTTTATAAAGTGCAAAGTGCAAAAGAGCAGACTCAAAATAGAATATTCCGCATTTGTGACACTCCTATTGTCAGTCAGGGGACCAAGACCGGCAAGATTTACGATACCGGGCTTTCTGTAAAGTGCAAAGTACAATAAAGCGGACTCAGTCAAATAAAATAGTCCTCTTTTTAGTGGGCCTCTAGATTAAAACATATAAAAGGTATAATAACAGTTTAAAAGACCAAATTTTTCCTGCGCCTAATGGCTCCCGTTAAAAAACTTGCAACCCCAAAACAGACCATGGGGGAAGCTAACATCTGAAGATATAATAGGGCTGGCCTAACTTGTGCAAAGTGACAATCTCTGAGAAGTGGTAATATAAATTTCTTGCGTAAAGAAACATAATAGTCGCAAAAAAAAAAAAAAATGAAGAGTATCCTGTTCAGAGAAATTATCACAAGGGCGCGGTTCTAAAGTGCCGGGTTTGAAAAAGCCCTGAGGAACTGACAGAAACCAGGGAGCCATTTGCAGACGGAATCTTGTTAAAACAAAACGATGAAAGGGGTTACCAACAGTTGATAAATAAAGTTGAACTTGGTTTTGCATCAATAAAGAAGCATGACGTCTTACCGTCGGTTTTAGCAACTCCTTTTCTTCCCTTAAACCCCGGCGCTTTGTCAAAAACTGATTTTTAATATTTCTAATTTTAATTTTGTCCATGATTTTGGGGCTTATAAATAAATCAGGGCAGCCTAACCAGCTTGTCAATTCCCTTAAATACTTTAACCAGGGGATATGTTCGGCTCTATCTCAGATTCAAATCGCTTTGTACGGCCTTCAAGGCTCTGCACGATTGTGGACCAGCCCATCTTAGCCAGTGTTTCAGTTGGTACACCCCCAACAGAACCCTTCGCTCCTTAGAAGCAAAGACGGTGGTAGTGCCTAAATTCAAAAGAGCCAATTGGGGCGGCAGAAGCTTCGTTACCGGCACCGCTAGGGCATGGAATGAACTTCCTTTCCACATTAGGGCCTCCCCCGACCTGCTGTCATTTAGGAAAATACTGAAAACTTGGCTATTCAGCAATTCGTTTTTACCTGGGTCTCCATGTTACTCTGCTTTCACAGATGTTTGAGCTAAGTGCCAGGACACCTTCGGGTAACCGTTGCACTCTATAAATTTATATAACATAATTTAGCAAGATGTGGAGAGGAGCAGGAACTCCAGAGCTGAGCTCCTCACAGGCTACATCGGATCCCCACTCACCCACACCATTGAGGATCACTACCCACAGGTGTCTGGGATGACTCCTGGGACAGAAAAGTGAAGAAACCGGGAGAAAAGATGTGCCCCCCCCCACTAACACACACTTTTCCCGATGCAACGCGAACATCGCCAGAGTTAGGGCATCGCCGACCTCGGCATGACCGGCTCTGATCTCTGGAGCCCCCTAATTTGAAATACTGCCCTGGAGGGTGATACTAGTTGCAGGAAATGGGGGACGCAGCTAGACTGCTCCTCTGCCAGAATCGCCCATTCCCTACTTCAGATGTGATGGCTGAGCTCTGGTGGGGCCTGCAGATGCTCTAAGTGAATAAGGTCTCAATGCCTACCCAAGGCCGACTGCACGTCTATAGGTCACGTTTATCTATATCAGCAAGAGGACAAATTGGTCAGAAAGAGGCACTTTATCCTTGACAAATGTGTGACTACAGGGAAGTGCCAGCCTCCCACTTTGTGCTTATGAAGTACGAACAAAGCCCGGAATGGAGTAATTTATGTACCAAAGAAACAGGGGTATAAGAGCCTCTACTAAAGTGCATGACACTTTACTGCTGTTAGGCAAGGATTAGCTAAGCTCTGAAGAAAGCCGGAGACCCGTTTGGGCTATCTTAGCAGCTGAAACATGTAGGCAAATTTACAATGGATGTATGGAACATTATTTAAAGCAAATAACCTGAATGCTTCTATTTTTTATCCACTGCAGGTGTACTTGTCTAATAAAAAATATATCTTGGGTACGCCTTTAGTCAGACCTTTAAATTGGATGGAAAAAAGTGGCGAGTCTCTAAAAGAGGCTTGGGCTGTGCAATTAAGGGCGTGGTTTAAACACAAATTTGTATAATTCCCAAAGAGTGCCACCTGATTCCTATTTTGGTTCCTATCTGAGCTTTCTGGTATTGCATCCGGAACATAACAACTGACAAACTTAAAATTACCCTGGACTATTGGCTTTGTCCACGGTTGTTAACGGTTTAAGATAAACACGTAAAACCAATGTTTCGTTGTAAATAATTAATATAAAAAATGTGCCAATTCTGAGACTGAATTAAACATAACTGAGGCCTGTGGAAGGAAGGGCTAGGTGTCTCAGAGGGTCTCAATCAATCACTTCTGTTATTTTCACTCTATGTTAGACATGTACGCCTTTTTATTCGCTACATCTCCTCCATCTGCATTTCTTACACTCATCTTTCCTCTTCAGAACGCTCTTTTCACTATCCCTTGAATGCATCTCCTCCTTTGCTTCACCATCACCCATACAAATGATGCACCCACTCGACTGTAAGCATTGCATTTTCTTTTATTTTCACCTTGTCATAATTTGACAGCTAAGTTCCTCCTAAACACATATGCATAGGATCACAGTTGCAACACAAATGTGTGACCAATGCTCTGTGCGCTCCGCAGAGAGGCCAAAAATTGGATGACCTTGTATTCTGGACATCTTTTCAATCCACTTACAAGCACTGTGAGAAACTGGCACTTCAGGCTCAGCTCCCAATCGTGGCCCGCAATAAACACCTGGAGGTGACTCAGTTCAAAGTATGCCTTATGCAAGAGTAATCTGCTGTACAAAAGTAAATATAGAAACACAACATCCTAAGGGGGACGCCCTTACATCTTTCACCGGGAGTGCTTTGAGGTCGGGGCCAGGACCACAATCTCCAGCAGCACCGGGGCCGTTCTTTGCCGCCAACGTCACGCCGGCAGCAGCGCGAGCGCCAGGAGGCGCTTTGAAAAACTCTCCAGGGCTCCCGCAGCGCGGGACGCCCTTACAGCTTTCACCGGGAGTGCTTTGAGGTCGGGGGCCAGGACCACAAGCCCCAGCAGCACCGCGGCCGTTCTTTGCCGCCAACGTCACGCCGGCAGCAGCGCGAGCGCCAGGAGGCGCTTTGAAAAACTCTCCAGGGCTCCCGCAGCGCGTGATGCGCGCGGGGGTGCCCGTCTGCGCACGTCAGAGGCCGAAGGAGGCCGGGCTGGGCCATTCCTCTTGGTTTTGGTTAAAATCATTGTATAATTGTGGCCACTGGTCACCACTTGATCTCAGGTCAGTGATTCGGTAATTGTTTTTGCACTGGTGCATCTACTTGTCTGACTAGGCGGCATTTGATTTATCTTGGGTCCAGTTGATAGACGGATAAAGTCATAAATTGTGGTTTGACTGGATTATTTCTTTGGAATATTGTTTGTGATAGCAACGATAGCAACCAAGTTAAAAATAAAAAACAATAATATAAAGCCAATATGGGCAAACGAAATTGTACTGATAAAAAACCACCAGTTCCAGCAATCTCTAAATCTAAAATCCAACCCACCTCTATTGATAGGATGCTGGAGAGGGCAATAGGAGTGGTGGCAACAGAAATCGAACGAACCGAGAGACGTCTTTCACTTACGCCAAATATGGCCTCCCCCCTGACAGATCCTGATACATCCCATGTCTCCGGTTTTACCCCTATTAATACCCCCAGCGCCCTGACTTCTACTGATGTTGTGCCCAGTATTGAAATAGTAACGGAGGCGATTCCCCTGCGCCAAGTGAAAAGGGGAAAACTTAAACCACCTACTAAAACGGGGATGCAAAAGAAGAAAGTAACAGAAGAACCTATGGCTAGTAAAGATAGAGAGGGGTGTTCCTCTACTAGATCCGAAAGGGACATGGAACAACCAGCATGGGTTACAGATCTAGTGGTGGATTTTCACATTCAGTTAAGGGCCATCGTTAAAGATGAACTCAAAATGCTGTTCGACAGGATTGATAAACTGACGACATTGCTAGAGACTAGGACAGGGGTCAACAACGGAAGGGAAGAGATTGGTAACAACCAAGTATTTCAGGCTATCTGCAATCTAAGTAAAGCTGCTCCAATCCCACATCAAAATATTCCCCTACCCAGTATCACTAATGTGCAAGTAAGACAGTGCACTCCAACCACTAGCAGGGCTAAATCAATATCCGCCCCCGTACAGATCAGTGGCCCAAAGCAAGATTCTCGACAAAGGAAGAGGCCTGGTCCCATCAAATATACTGAGACCCCCAATGAAAAAAGTCCACCACCATGTATTAATCTACCACCAGAGTCAACCCCCTATGTTGTCACTTTGTTAGGTATCCCCGAACTTGGTGGAGGCAAAAGGAATCACACCAAGACCTTAAAAATAAATGTCTGTTTTGGTTGGTCAATAACAAGCAATTCCGTTACGAAGATGCTGGCGATATTTTAACGACCCGTCGAGTAGGCTGGGTGGGCTGGAGACCCAAGGTTTTACAGGGAGACTGTGTAGTCATCAATTTTAGAAACCCATTAGCTGCTCGGGCAATCCTAACAAGGGGTGACTGGAGACAGGAAGGGACAATAAGAGCTGTCCCGCTGGGGTACTTTTACCCCCCACAAGGTCCTCAGCATTGTGGATTTGGAGGGGAGGGGAGGCCCCCAAATCAAAACTATCAAACAGATCCATCGGGATTTTATCCGTTGAGGCAACCACTCTTCTCCATTCCCACATCTAATAGGTTTGGGGTTCTTGAAGAAGTGGATTGACTTGCATTGAAGGGGCACAGGGTACAGGATTTTGATTATTTAGCAGAGGCGACCACAGAACAGTGTATGACAGTGGAAGAGGGTGGGCCCAGTGGGGGGCCGAAAATATTAGAAGTAGGTAATAAGCCAGATTCTAGAAGGGCAATATTTAACATCCAACTCCACGACTTTGAAGTTGGGTCCCCCAAGAAGTCAGGCTCGTGTATAGGCGAGATTACGACCCCCTTGTCCCCAGATTGCATGACAAATGATAGAGGGCCGGATCTATCGAGGCTGCGAGTTATTTCCTGGAACGTGGCCGGTCTTGCCACCAAGCTGGATAGTCCAGACTGGGGGAGTTTTATTGAACAGCATGAAATTTGTATGTTCCAGGAAACTTGGGCAAGAGGGATTTATTTAAACAGGTTATGCCACATACACGATCCCAGCTACTTCGGGAGGCAAAGGAAGGCCATCGGGGGGGCTGAGCATTTGGATAAGGACACACCTGGGTTGTACAGCTACCCAGCTGGATACAGCTTCTAATGACATACTTTGTGTCCTTCTCAATTCCCCCCCCCCCCCCACAAGGACCACTGTTGCCCTAATAAATGTCTATTCTAGACCAGTTAGTTGCAGTCAAGAGTCGAAGACTCTTGACGAGCTAACGACATTTCTTGCTAATATTCTGGATAAATACCTGTTGATTCTAGGGGGGGACTTTAATTGTCAGTACGAGCCCCTAGAGGGTATGAATAGGGACTCCCCATGTGAGGAAGATCTGCATTGGGCTGTACCAGATTCTTCCTGCCCGTTAGTAAGAGCATGGTCTCCCCTGGTACTCCAGATGAATTCTATGGTCCTAAAGCATTCACTGAGAGCTTGTAATGGAAGAAGTAAGTCCGATACCCCCGGCAAGCATACTTTTAACAGAGTTGGGCAAAGTTCGTTAATTGACTATATCCTAGTCAGTATAACCTCATGGCATAGGGTTGTCGACTTTAAAATTGTGCCGCGTCATGACAGTGATCATGATGCGCTAGTCCTGGAACTACTCAGTTTAACCCCTGAGAGTATTAATAACTTGGCTACTCCTACTGATGGCAGATTGATCATCTCCAACTGCAGGAGGAGAGTCCGTTGGACTGACTTGAGTAAATCTCAAGAAAAGCTAGGCGCCCTGTATTCAACTGTCATTCCGTTTCTCACGGACTCTCTCCAATCTGTCTCTACCGACAATACCCAACTTAAACTAACGAAGGTTGCCCTGAACCATACAAAGTTAACAGCCATAATGGCTGACTTTTTTTTCCCAATAAAAAAAGGTTAGTAACAAAAGAATTTCTCGTCACACATGGTTTAATGGAAATTGCCGAAAGGCAAAAACAGCTCTTGTCTCTGCCATTAAGGACAAAAATAAACCACTGATTAAAATCTGTAGAACGGCCTATCGCACAAGTATGCTGGAGGCAAAAAAACTGTGGGAAAGTGACAAGTGGGAAACCCTTAGAAATTTCTGGAAACCCGCGACATGAAGACCTTTTGGAACGTGGTGAATACGGGTAGCATGGAAGGCAAATCGGCAATTGAGCCAAACTTGGGGGCAAATGTGTGGAGGGAACATTTTGAGTACCTTTACTCAAGCACTAAGTCAGGGGCTAGCACAACGAACGAATTATGTTACCAACCGCAGGTAGATTGCTCTAGTGTAAACAAAAACACCCATGGATCGGTAGCTGACACTTTAATGATAACCCTTGCAGAGGTAGTTAGTGCCTTAGGCCAAATTGCGCCCGGTAAGGCACCAGGGCTGGACAAGATTCCCGGGGATTTGTTCCGAAGCGAACCAATTATTTGGGCTCCGTATTTTTGGGTCTTATTTAATGCTGTTATGCAAGGCATGGCAATCCCTACAAGCTGGGCCGGGGCCGAAATAATTCCAATTTTTAAAAAGGGCTACCCTTTGCTGCCCACAAACTATAGACCGATAAGCCTCATTGACATCAGTCAAAAAATCTTTGCACGCGTACTGTTATACCGTTTGCAGAGTTGGATGGAAGAACACAAAGTTCTTAGCCCGCTCCAAGCAGGGTTTAGAGAAAAAATGTCCACTCTGGACCAAGTTTTCAGGCTACAATTATTGCACTGGAAGACCGTGTGCATAGAGGGTGGCAGCCTCTATCTAATTTTTGTAGACCTGAAATCCGCATTTGATTTGGTCCAGAGAGAAAAGTTGTGGGCGGTCTTGCTAGAGATGGGGGCTCCACCGTACTTGTGTCATGTAATAAAACGACTGCACGAAGGAAACTACGCACAGATAAGATTTGGTAAATCTGGGGAACTCACTACTCCTATCCCCGTAGACAGAGGAGTGCGTCAGGGGTGTGTCCTTGCTCCAACTCTTTTTAGTCTTTTTATCAATGGGCTAGTCGACTTTTTAAACTCTGAGAAAGATCTAGACGCACCAAAGTTGGCAGCACGTAACATCTCGGCCATGATGTTCGCGGACGATACTCTGCTATTATCTAAAAGCCCAATGGGCATACATAGGGTTCTTAACAAATTCGATGCCTTCTGCAAAGAAAGGGGGCTAGAGATTAATCTACAAACAACCAAATTTATGGTATTCAATTAATCTAAAAGCACCCGGCCAAACCCATGTCTAGAAGGTAGACCATTAGAGAGGGTATCTACCTTCGACTATCTTGGTATTGCCATTTCAGATAAAATGAACTGGGGAGCACAGATCAAAAAAACAAGTTTGAAGTTAGCACAATCAACAGGGGGTCTGTCCAAGGTGTTCCGCAACTCCAGCCACAAATCTGTGGGCCCAGTAGTAGAGATATACAGGGCTCAAGCTAGAGGTGCTGCCTTATACGGAGCTGAAATTTGGGGGCATGACCGTACTGATAGTCTGACACAAACCGAAAATTCCTTTATTAGACAACTGTTTGGTCTCCCCCGCAGCACCCCACTTACTCCATTACGCTTAGACTTGGGTGTTAGGCCAATTGCGGACGAAGTAGCCTTGAGACCACTTCTATTCTGGAGGCGTTTGTGGGTTACTCCAGAATTGTTGGAATATAGGGAGGAATTGAGAGAGGTGTTGAATCTACCAGGGGCAAGGAGATTACAGTGGTTCACCTATGTCAGGAACTCCCTTACACTAATGGGTCTGGGTAATCTGTGGGACAATCCTGAAATCCAATGCCCTATAGTCTCAAGGGAAGTGCTTAAGGGTCGATATTGGGAGACTAAAATGGCACAGCTCAGGGGGAACACTCTACGGGGAAACTTACGGCGGCGTTTTTGGAATTTAAAGATCAGTACATATTAGTGCCGGCACTCAATGATATCAAGCCGGCTGCCGCACGAAAGCTTTACTTACAGTTCAGGCATGGGGTATTGCCACTGCGTGCCTTCACGAATAAATGGGCGGGCCACCAAACGGGCTGTCCGGCATGCAATTGTCGAGAAGAATCAGAAAGTCATGTGCTCTTCGCCTGTACTGGTTATAAAAAAGCAAGAAAACGTTAGCTGGTCCAGATATGTAGAAACTTAGGAACCAGGCAATGCTCAGAGGCCTATAGGCTACTGAAACATGATACTAGCACCCCCATAGTTTACTCAGTGGCAGGCTTTTTATTTTCCATGTGGTGCACCCGAAGAGCTTCTATAAAAAATGCCCCCTAATGATGGTGATCAATCTAGTGTATATATTGTCCTGTTTTTATCTTTTGGAATTTTAGATTAATTGAAGCACTTATTTATCTTAAACAGCTTTGCGCATTTTGTAGCAGCCTATCTTATACTGTGTGTAATGAAAGTTTAAAATAATGACTTACATTTTCACAGTGCTTTCTGCCTCGGATTGAGCTTGCAGCACTAAACATACAAAAGTCACCTCCACTGCACCAACCAGGATTCAATTCTGTGGCTCTCTGGTTACAGACACACACCTCTGCAGTGCATTAATTACAAGAGGTTTTAAAAGACAATTAATTAACTTAACTTGCATTTATTTTAAATTTAAGCTGTGCGTTATATTATATGTAGTTAACTGAAAGTGAAAGACTGGAAAAAGTTACGGAATATTTTTGTTTTTAAGGCAGCTTTGTTATGCATGGTACGCCCCTGACGCCTGTCCTGGTAGGCAAGTAATAAGAGAATGCATGCATTTACAAGAGAAATGCAAGCAATTCATTTAAAGTCCTGCTACAGGCAACATCACTTTTGGAAATTAATTGCCTTTTGAGAGTCAAAGCATTATAAATCATTTTGTTTTTGCCTTTTAGCTGCTGCCTCCCCACCTGTCAGGTTGTTTTCGTCTCTCTCTGTTGTGAAGGGCCCAGGCAGGGGGAGTTCAGGGACGTCACAGGGGGTTGTGGTGAAAGAAGAGCAGCTGAAGCTTAGCTGTTATTAAGGAATGCTTTAGATTTCAGAGTCCTACTTCTCTCATCACGATGAAGCTCCTCTTGCAGCCCCATATCACTTCAGGGCCTTTGGCAACACTGAGGGCCTGATTATGAGTTTGGCGGTGGGGCGCCGCCGCCCTCCCCCCCTGCAAAACCTCACCGCTGGCTGCAAACCGGATTACGACTTTTCTCGTGGTCTGATGGGCAGTCCTCGGGCATTCCCACGGTGGTGCCTATTAAAAAGGAACCGCAATGGGAAAGGCAAAGCCTGTTCCTGCACGGCATGGACTGTGCAGCCCATGCCATGCAGGAAACTGGGTGCATGAAGACAGGGGGGCACACCATGTGCATCCTCAAGCCATGAGGGAACAGCCTGATGCCGGGGAAATTCAAAGGTAAGGAATCCGCAGCTAGAAGTCTATCAGATATTACAATTTTAAGTATGATGCTCAAAAATTTCATCTAGCAAAGTGCTAGTTAAAAAACACACAAAGATAGGACTGTCCTATCTTTTTTGTGAGGAGACTATACAGTTGTACAGATAGATACTACCAGTAAAATAACTTTGTGAACAGCAAACATTAGTAAACATACACAAAAGTGTAAGTTTACCTTTGTGAATCTGGCCCTTCTCAGTTTATCACTTAGTTACTCAAATATTCCTTTGAGTGAATCTGGTGGTAAACCTCCCATCCTAAGCCACACTCAGTCTTCTGATAGGATTGGGGATCTGCATTCCATAAACCCCCAAAATATATATAATGTGTCTGCACACACATTTATAAGTACATATTATACATGTATATGTACAACTACGTCTGTCACTCAGTATGGCGGACCTTTTGGCGCTTATATTTTTTCCAAAAGGGATACTCCGTACTGGGATCACTCTTTTGGAAAAACATAAATAACGTACATCCTTGGGCTGGGAGCTTTCTGGGCTTTTTTTGTTCGGGGGTATATCGTGACATATGATTAAAGGTTTGATATGGTCCTATGTTGCCATAGAAGGGCGATGGCGACATCATAAACCATTAAGCTGAAAAAGGAGTGTTTTGTAAATGCCACCAGAACTTTGAGATGTAATAAAAGACCATATGATAAATTACTGATTGTGCCTTGTGTATTTTTCATGCTACATATTTATAGTGGTGAAGTTAACATTAAAAGGGTGCTTTTTCACACACTGAAATGTTCACTGATAACAGTAAGTGAAATACTGGATTATACTGATTGGTTGTATGTAGCAAAAATAAGATCAATATTTTAGATATGTATTTAAGAAGTTAGGATTTTGCTTTGTTAAAAAACGACGCACTCTCTCTGGTAAAGTCAGCAACTTGTGAAAGGTGTTGTCTGGAAGGCAGGCTAACAAAGGGCTTTGTTTGCAATTGGAATGTTCAGGTTTGATTTGGTCTACCTTTCATGAAGAGGATGCGAATTAATTCAAGGGCAATAGTAAATTTTAGCATACTGGTTTGTGGCTCTCATTATCTAAATGCACTGCCATGCTTCATGCTTGTCATAGTCCATATTTTTTTCCTTTGTATTTGTCAATGCTGTGTAATCCTACGATACTAGTGGAACGTTTAAATTACACGGAAGGGTTTCTATGTCGAGGTAGGGGTTGCAATATGATACTAAGGGCCTGATTGACAAAGGGCCTCCACACTGGTGGCGGTGGCCCCGCACTCGTGGCGGTAGCCCCGCACTCGGGGCGGAGTCCTGCACTCGGGGCGGAATCACCAATGAGAATTCTCATTCCGACCCGAGTGCGGAGACTCCGCCACGAGTACTGAGGCCCTTAGTGAATCAGGCCCTCTTGTGTCTTACTTTTACAGCAGGTGCGTGTATATCATGTTTCGCGTTGTGATGGTGCATGTTTGTTTCATATCGTGACTTTGCATGTGCGGCAGTAAGGCAGGGGATGTCAATATATGCTAGTTCTTTTATAGTGCTTTATAATAGTTATCTGTCTCATGCTGCTCCGTGTATTAACCCGGATATTTTTAGATTGCTTACAGTAGGTGAACGTTTGAAGAAGTCCAGCTTCGATAGTAGTAGTTAAGGGTATTATTACATGGTGCATTCATAGTTAAATTATATGGATTAAGTTCTGCAATTATTGTACAATTAGTTATAAGAGTATTTTAGGCAGGACGATTAGTAAATATTAATCTCTATTGCTCAAAATAGTTCTAAAAATAATACAATCAATTAATAAATCATGTAATATAGAGAAATAGGTAACAAGTAGCGCATGTAATATTGCCCTATATTTGCATCGCATGGTTTAGGTGACAGTTATAAAGCACTCAGCCTTATGGTTTGCAAGTGTCAGGAGATCCCCTCAATGGTAATATAGGCCCATAGGGAGTGAGAGTGTGTCTGTCTGTCTGTCGGTCTCTCTCTCTCTCACTCACTCACTCACTCACCAAAACCGGCCTTCGCCTCTGGTTGCACACCATCTTGCACGAACTGTTTTGGAAACAGACCTTTTAAAAGGAGAGGACACAAATGTCAGAACCAAAATAAAATGAAAAAATGAATGAAGATGAAACAGCAGCCAGCTTCTGCCAAGACTGCCTTCGAATAATATGATGTATAAGACTTCTCAAGAGCTCCAGCATCTAACAAGGAAAGGCTGCAAATCTGATTTACTTGTTTAGCCCCAGCTGTGATGTGCTCTCGTGTCCTGCTATTATGATACTACATTGATTCCCTGACCTTTCTTGCTGTCTGTAAGTGGATGCGGCTCTGTTATGCACTGTAGGGGACTGCTCCAAAACTAAATATACTCATCTAGACACAAGCAAAAAAGCGGCTTGCATGCATAAAATAGAAAGAGTACGGAAGATAGGGGGAAAAATGTGAGGGTGAGATCAAATACTGGGAGTGAGTGGATGTGGCCTTTCGGATTTCCGCCACTTTCAAACTCCATCCCCGTGGCTTACCCTAGGCGTGCACGCACACCAGCTTCTTTAAGTTAATTATTATCTATGTTTAAAGCAGCACCATAAAAACTAGGATTTACACCTCCTGAAATAGAACCTTAACTTTGATCCCATGCGGTCTGGTATACAGAGCTACACAGCTCAATCGTTCTGCACCACCCAACGTGGCAGCCTCAACAGTCTGAGCAGCAGCAGCACCAAGGTTGGGACTGCATAGGACCTGGGGTGCTTTCAAAACCTTTCCCAAGAGAGTTGGCACCTAGGTACCTGTCTGGACCATAGTTTAGAGTGCGGCTGCTCTAAATAACAGTGACCTTTAAGTTAAAGGCTACGTCTCGATCTGTGGAAAACCCAGTAATAAACAAACAAAACAGTCTCCAAGTGACAACCGCAGGACTTTCAAGATGCTCAGAGTATCACCTACATGACAGAGCTTGCATATTTACATACTCATCCACTCATATATTCCTCTCGGTGAGTTAAGCATCCGCTCCAGAAATCTGCCTGTCACCTATGCGTCACTCATACCTTAACTGTACATGTTTTATGAGCGATGAAAGCTGGTATCAGTCTGCTGGATCTGTCCTGCGGATCTGTCGTGAATGGAAGATTGCACATGCTGCCTAATGTAAGATCGAGTAGTGTGTTGTGCTATTGCCGTGCTGCTGTACCTATTCTCTGAGGAAGTAAAGCTTGCACTGCTGTTTCCCGATTTGTGTGTCCCTTGTGATGGGGAAACATTGCACTGCTGCTGCCAAAGCCCTACCTGTCCTCTGAACGGTGGAAGCTTGCACTGAATCTGCCAAAGGTGTACCTGTTCGATAAAGAGGAGGAGTTTCCACTGCTGGTACCTCAAGGTATATATAAAAAAAAGGATACATTAATATACCCTATGAACCAGGGACTGTTTCACAACAATTGATGTAAGATGTCCATAGTCCTGAGGAATGCACTAGACTCCGTAGAGAAAATATTAGAGTGCTACAACTTATGCAAAGCGAAGCGGAGTTTGGTGTTCAACCCTCCGGTTTCTAATCTTGTGATAGGAAAACACCAATAAAAAAATGTGTTTAGCTCACCCATAGACACAATTTAACATAGGGTTATATATGTAATAAAGGGAGAACATAAATGTCTACATAAGGGATGCAACCTTACCCAAACTAAGAAACTGTACAGCAGTACTTTTGACTATTTCCAAGTGCTTCATGTGGAACCTTCTGTTGAAGCATACCACGCTAGCTGGGTGAAGGTTCATCTTCCCATGCAAGTACAGGAATGTACAGCAATTCCATAAGAGGGCTATTTTTGCAGTGAGTTCAGTACTTCTTGCATGTTTAGGTTTGTCTACATGGTGTGTATTTAGTTCTTTAACTCCCCTCGCTCACTGTTTAGGCTGTTAGCTACATGTGGTGTACCTGTTCGGTATGTATGTGTGAGAGAATCAGGTTATGGCACCTGTACTTCTGCTTATGTTGTACTTTTGTTATGCTGTGAAACTCGTTATGCAAACTCCCACTATACTAAAGACAGAACAATTTGTATTGCCAATGTTTTTAATGTATGATGCGAATAAAGTGAGAACCCCACAACATACTTGAGCAGAGTTTAATTTTGGTTTTATATGTGAAACAAGTAGTTTTTAAAAGGATTAAAAACGTTTAAAACACAGCCGACAAGGGATTTCATGCCATGTGTTAGGCCTTCGGCCAGATCCGTCATTTTCGCCAACAGCACTTGCATGTTGTGGTTTTGATCCGATAATGAAAGTGTTAAAAGTAAAACTACATGCCCTACAATGCAACACGCTGTTTCTGAAAAGGCAGGAATTAGTAGCAGTATCACATGTTATAGAAGAATTGTGAAATGCAAAATAAAATGTAATTTCTGACCTTTTGCCTTTTTGGTTGTAGGAAAAGCAAGGCCTAAATAGCGTAGTGGGTGAAAAGGGAGGAAGATGGTCTTTCAAATGCACATGCAAACATATGTCCCTTTGCACAAAAAACTGTCTAAAAAGACATTTACCAGGACAATGCGAGCAGCAACAGCTGAACGTGTCAAACGAGACACTGACTAAGGTAAAACAATGAGCTGCCCTCTTCCTGAGGGCATTTTCGTGTGTTTTAGGTGGTGCCGCCAACTTTGTGCAGCACGTGATGGGAGGGCCACTCGTAACACACAATGTAAAACATGTCCATTTAAATAGCAGAGAGTACAAGCTGAGCTGATGTCTTTATTACCCAGCCAATCTTACCCATTTTTAGATGCCTACCAGGGCTTTAAGTGGGATGAAAAAACTGGGGGGGTCTCTCAAAGGGGCGGGGCCAATGTAATTAGGGGCGTGGCTTAAAATACGTAAGCTAAAAATCTGTGCTTAGCATAGTGTGCCGCCCGACTAGTATTTTGCTGTTTCTGCCATTGCATCCAGATATATGATACAACAAGTAACATCACACCTACAACAAGTCAGGACTATTGGCTTTGTCGATGGTTGTTATTTGCATAAGATAAATAAGCAGCAACTATGACTTGTATATAATATTGAAAAAGCTTCCACTTAAAGCCCTCGTGACACCACGACAATGTTGCTGCTCCTGGGTTTCAAAAGGAGAAGGGAAATCCAGAGAGAAAATGACTCTCCTTAACGGATTTCCTTTCCCCTACAACGCTCACCTGGCATGACGTCATGCCGTAACTTCTCCACTAGTGAGAAGTGAGCAGTGTGCCTGCTGTCACTGTGGTCCAGGAAAAAACGGACCGCCTGTGCCAGGGCACAAAACAGAGCCCGATAGAGACCCGTTTCAAGGCCCCCTTTAGAAAACTGCGGGTGCTCAGACCCGGCCCACTTAAAGCTCTGCACATAGGGCACCAAAGTGTGCAGTATTAAAAAATTGTTAGATATCCAACGATTACCTAAGCATTCATGTTCACAAAACAATTGTGTTGAATACACCCTCACACAGCCTGAAAGGCCATTTAACTGTACTTTTAAAGGCACAGTAAGAAGTGTCCAAAACACTGTAATGCGTTCCAAATAAAAGGTAAAGAAAACTACATGAAAGGTATCGTAAAAATCAACATCTCCTACAGTCAGGCTTCTCTCATTAGACTAGCATACACACAAACACGTTCACCCAACAACAATAACACTCCACAACATGCTGGTTGTTGCTAGAAACTTCTTTCCAACATGCCATATTCACACACTATTACATATATAGTGCAGGAGAAAGATTAGCAGGCTGTACAGTGACAAAGGGCTAACACAGGTCCTGAGACAGAGGCAGTCCAGGATGCATAGATCCAGGATAAATCTCAACATAACTTCCTTCCAAATACTCCCAATGTAGCGCCTGAACATGGCCAGGATCAATGCCACGATGAATGTACAGATCAATAAAGACATCCTGTTGTTACCATTTGTTGATTGTTGCCAAACAGTACTCACACTGTAGTCCGGAAAAAAACGGACCGCCTGTGCCAGGGCACAAAACAGAGCCCGATAGAGACCCGTTTCGAGGCCCCCTTTAAAAAACTGCCGGTGCTCAGACCCGGTGAGACCCGGCCCACTTAAAGCCCTGATGCCTACACGAGAAAAGGGGTGAGGAGGCTATACTGGGCAATGGCCCACTGGCATACAGGCCACATACAAGTGTGAAAAGAGACAATCAAAGCATTGGCAAGCTAGTGCAATAGTTACATTTTCTTTTCTTCATTTTTTATTTGCTGTAAGCAAATGCCACAAAAATAAAATAAAAAAAGAAAACGTGCTCCCACTTAAAAAGTGGTGGCCAAGCACTTGCAATTAAAATGTAAAAAATAAAATGTAAAAAAAAATTGCAACTCATTTGAATAGAACAGTACGGGTGTTTTTTCTAACAGGCTAGCGTACTTAAAATGAAAATAGAAACCCGTTTGCACCTTAATGCACATCAAATAAAATATAATTCTTATTGGTGCAAAGGAAATATACTTCTGGCTTTGAATTACTGTAACCTGAATGCATAGTTTAGAAACACAAGGATGGCTTAAAAAAAATAAAAAGGGTGAAGAAAGGAGAGAAGAACATTGGCAAAGTAAAGTTAGTAGTGCCTTTTCTTTGAGCCAATAGGAATCATATTTTCCTTTGGTGTGTATTAAAGCTAAACCAAATTTCTAGCACTGTTATAAGTGCACATCCCTGCCAGAAAACATCCTTATTTTTTTCTATTAAAACTGTATATGATTTTTTAATTTCAGTTACTTTTATGACAAGCACATGGCCGCCACAGTTAAGAGCAGTAATGGTTTATTTTTTTCTTATTTTTATTTTTGCGGCATACGCTTGCAATAAAAAAATAACCATTGCAACTACTGGATTTGGCAATGGTTGTTTTGCTTTTATGGTTTTGCAGTCTGTTTCTTCAGTCAGGGTATTCTACACAAAGACTTGTACTGCAATTATGTTTCTTCTACATTGCAGGGCAGCTCAAACCTGCAGCTCGGTGTTCCATTGATGTTGGCCTAAAGCTATGCTGACCTGCTGATCAATCAAGTCATAGCCAACTTAGTAACGTGGAAAATGGATGAATCTTGGTCATAACAGACAAACCTGGGTAATTACAGGAAATTGGGATCAAATCAATGAGGACATTGAGAGCCCCTACACTAGCAGAAAAGCACAAACATATCACTTGTATGTCTGAGCGTCACTCTTCCTACGAGCTGCCAAATTGTAGTCAGATGGGAAAGAGAGCCTATGTCAATTTCATTGCCTTCCGCCTTCCTCCCATCAGTAAGCTTTCTCAACCAATGTGCACAACTCTTCACTTCTGACCACTAAATAGGATGATCAGCGGACTCCATGACATTGGAAAATCATCTTCTAGTGCAAGTCAGTTGATTAAAATATTATAGGTACCAGGTTATAGTGTCTGGGGAAAAACGTCTTGAAATGTATTGTCATGTGGACATGGAGTCACCAAGTTACCGTTTCCCCTTAAGAATGAGCTGTCTGAGTAAATTTCTCAATGCAGGGGGCCCAAAGGAAAGACAACAGATTTTTTCTAATCACCTCCACCTGGTTGGCATCAGGTACCACCGTAGAAATATTACCATATTATTCATAATCCACAGTTAGTTAAAAGGGTTTCAGCATTCCTAGTCAACCCTTCCTCACTAATAAACGCATCATAATAAAAACTGCCCATGTGCTCTGATCCACTTTAGGGATGTGCTCTGATCCACTTTAGGGTAACGCACCCGATTTGCACCAATGAGAAAGACACTGTTTGCCAGTAGCGGCTGCTACTGGAGGTGGGTGGTGTGGCGGAGGGGGTTTGCAATAAAAAAAAAGACTTAGATTTTGCGGCCGGCCGCCACCTCTCCTCCGTCCTCGTAATCTTCCTGTTCCAGCGGCAGCAGGAAGCACCCAGGCAGGCTCCCCTGAGCCAATCACAATGCAGCGTTGTGATTGGTCTGAGCACCGTGGATCGGCCCTCAGACTGCAACAGGAACCATGTGCATGTGCCTGAACAGCATGTGTAATGCAGCCTGGTAGGTACATGCAAAGTGCGCATAAACTGTTTGGTCTGCCCAAGAGGGCCGGCCAAACAGTTCATGCGCACTTAGGGAGTGCACACCGCTCCTCCCCTGCTCTGGCCAGCCCTGCCCGCCCCACCACTGACTGCAATAGAGAAAGTAAAATGATAATAACGATATGTTATTATAATTTTACTTTCCTTTTTGAGCAGTGAGGCGACGCTCCTCCACCTTAGCGGAGGAGCCGCCACTGCTGTTAGCAAGTCTTGGTTTGCTCGGCATTCGAGGGGACATGGCCTCTGTAGTGGAGCTGGCCCAGGACCGAGGCATAATGGCTGATTTCTGTCTGCAGTGCCATACAGGGCGAAAAACGACAAACTGGAATGCAACCCGAGTGATTGCCCACAGCTGAGACTCTTGCTGGCATTCCATCTACTTTGCAAACACAAGGAGATGATGGACGGAGCGCTGAAACTTTTCAGACACTCACCCCCAGTCTCCTTGTGTTTGCTTTGTTCGCCCTAAGTTGGCAGGGTATGCTCAGACTCGGGTCCCTTGCTCACTTTGCCACTGGATTCAAGCTAGCCTGGCTGATGAGGGCTGTTAGCCCGAAACCGGTCCCAGGATGCTTGTTTCCGGTCCAGGGAAGACATGGCTTGGCAGTTCGGGCTGGACTGTTCCCATGAGGCACAGGGTCAAGACTGATTTGCATATAGCTGTGTCTGAACTGGGGTGGCGGAGTGAGCTAAAGAACGATGAAGGATTCAACCCAGATCTGTGACTGGAGGTGAGTGTCTGAAAAGTTTCAGTGCTCCGTCCATCATCTCCTTGTGTTTGATTCCATCTACTTTACCTGTAGGCTTTTCTCAATGGGGTGTGTATGCCCACATTTGGGTTTCATGCTCGTTAAGCTATAGGACTCGAGCTGGATCTCTCTGAAGAGGCCTAAGTTAGGCTCAACCGGTCTGGGATGGTTTGTGTTCCTGTTCTGAGGTGACCTGGACTGGCAGTTAGATCTGGACTGTGCCTACTTGAGCAGCACCAAGGCTGAATTGCATTAGACAGTCTCTGTCTAAAGTGCCATAGTGGGTAAAAGGCAGTGGACTGGAAAGCAGCCCAACCAATTGCCAATTTCTAAGACTTTGCCAGCATTCCAAACAGCATACAATACAATCTATTACCTATAACCTAGACCCTTGTGGTTTGCAACAAGGCCCCCAAACAGAGCAATATCTTTGTATATCAGTGAGGTGTTGTAGGGAAGGATGTCCACTGCCATTAGTAACAGATGTTCCATCTTGCTATTTTTCTCCGGTAGAGTTCCTCTACCCTACATGTCTGATAGGCACTAATCCTACACACCACTTGCACATGGATTCAATTGCTCCTATAGTCCTATAGTGATTCTCTAAGGTTTTCCCTACACTTGTCCTAGAGAGGGTATTTCCGTTGACAACCCTATAAGTACACCACTGATTTGTCCCAGTAATTGGTAGATTTGGTGATGTCTAGAAACCTGCCAATATAAAACAAATTACCCACTGGTAACCGGCCTGTCTTGCCCTTTACAAAAGTGTGAAGTATTGTGTTTGTGTGGGAATCTGCCCTTCAGGCAAGGGCTGTGGTTAATTACTGGGTATCGGAGCGGCTACTCACCACATTCTGAATAGAGTTCATATTATTTTGGTGCACCCTACTAAGCAAGAACTGCACCCGAGAAGGGCCAACCTGCCCATGTAGAGTGTAAACGCTTTGGGCAGAGTTGGTACACTCTTAGCTAACACAAAGGGTCATCGCTTAGCTACATGGTGACCTGAACTTGACTGTAATGTACATACATACCTGCTCCATCTGAAGTCAGAAAAAGTGAATGGCTTTCTAGGACTGAGATGAGTGCAGAGTGTGTCAGGATGAACTTCAAGACGGGAAAGACTTGGGAGGAGGTCAGCAAGAGAGTAGGTGATAGGGGACATGTCAGATGACTGACAAGCCTTATTAAGGGCGAAACAGGTCTTGAGTTGCTTGTGCTCCTATTCAGGGAGAAGCTGACCTGGCACTTCGGGCTGCACTGTTCCTATTGTAGCAGGGTCAAGACTGATTTGCATATGGCTGGGGCAAAACTGAGGTGATGGCATGGTGTTCAAAATAACGATGAACTGGAATGAGGCCGAGCATTACGGGTGGCTAAAATTAATTCATGCATTCCATCCATCACTTTTTTGTATACTTCAATAAAGATATGGTTCACTGAAAAAAAACACGAAAACCAATATTAATTGCTCTTCAAAAAAACAAAGCAAATGACAAAATACAAAAAAAAATAAGCACGAAGGATTACAGGGGTCAGGTACCTACACTGTCGTATATCGGTTCCACCTTAACAGGCGGTGTGATCTTGGGTAAATCCTTCATGTTTCACTCCACCATCTTACACTTCAGGAAAACAGCCCTTTCATTTTCCACGCAGCTTCAATGGCGCAGCCCTGCTTCCCATGCGAAGAATTCGCCTGGATATAAAGTTCCTCTGTCAACAGAGATGAAAAAAATGAGGCCTGGCTGAGAGTTTGCCGAGTCAGCACAATATATGAATTCGGCCTCACTTCCACCATAGTCTCTTGCCTCCACGTCTGTAAAATGGCGTCAGCTTCCATTTTACATATTTAAACAGGAGCAACAACAGGCAAACATTTGAAGTCACTGAATGATGGATTACTTTTTTGCCCATTTTTGGATGCCGTCCAAAAAGTAAAGGTTTCAAGGGCGCAGGCAGAGCATTCTTGGAAGCAGAAAATTGTTAATCGCAGCTGCAGCTGCTGCTCTGTTACATCTCGCGGGGATTTAAAACATACTATTGCCTGAGAGTTTTTAGGATCATCGCATTATAAATGACATTATATTTTTAATCTGTGGCTTTCTTAAAAGCTAGTTCAGAGTTATAAGCAGACCAACATGTGGTCCGGTGTTAAATTAGAAAGGTGCAGAATTAATAATTGCGGAGTCTGCTGCCTCACTGTCAACCGCCTCTATCTATGTAAATCTTTGTAGGTTGCCTAGACTGGGCCCATATACCGATTCTCTAAACTGTACGAGGTAAACAGGAGTATTACTTACTGAATCTGCTAGCGGTGTGGTACCAACAGGTGGTTCCCTCCTAAATGTATGTATCCCCTAATATTGTAGGATGCACAAAAGGGCTTTGTGGTAGCAAGTGCTGATGCCACCCCTTACCTGCCTACCCCCTGTGCTGATCTTTCCTTCGCTCTCCCTGCAGAAAACCACTGTGAAACCTAATACATGCATCTGGATGGAAATCACATCCACTTCAATGGAGCAAGCATATTTCATTTTCCTTACCTCCTGTAGACCAATCCATTTCCAGCAGGTTACCCCGTGGCCTCTGGAGAACAACACTTGAACAAAAATTTTGGCCAACAGCATTGTCAAAGCTACACATCAAAAGGATTAACACCCTATCTATCCACTGCATCCGGTGTCCTTTTCTGCCAGAGAAACCAAGACCCAGCAAGAGCACCAGAGGGGACAGAGATCACCTGGTTTCTAATCTACAGCCTAAGCCTGACTGTTCCCCTGGTGGCCAGGGAGTCATGGGACACCAGAAGGTGATTACATTTTATTATCAGTGATCAACTTAGAATATAAATGGTCTGTTGGTTAGAGGCCAAACTCCACTGCACTAGATGTAAGATGATCCTCTTGACTTATCCAGTGTTAAGCTTTTACCAGGAAGAGCCTTGCCCACTAGTGTAAAAAAAAGGTTGGAACCAACAGCAGAAACTTTAGCTGTCACTTCTGGAGGGGTAGGGATTCTTTGTCAGGACCCGGAGGCAAGGATTATTACATCGTTTTCTTCACATTTTATTACAGCAGCCGTATAAAACACGATACAAACTACATTTCCCATCATGCATGGGGAAATATGAAGAAAAAACAATGTCCAATCAGGTCCCAACATAACCCTCTACAGCCTCCGTCTGCCTGCAACCGTCCTCATTTTTCGCTACTGCAGCAGAGTCAGGGACCTCAATGTGTTTTTTCCTGTTTATTGCATTTAGACAGGCTTTGTTCGCATTATTGTGTAGTGATTTGTGCTATTTGTTTCACAGTGGCGGCAGGAACGCTCCCTTCTTCTTTCGCAGCCGCTATTCTATTCTTTTCATTTTCGGCTCTGCGGAGCCGCGGGGGGAGACACGCAGCGGTCCTCCAGACGTCAGAGGCCGTGCCTCTGCGCCGCGTTACTACGCGGACGCTCTATCCCATTCATGTGCGATCGGGCAGAATTTGGGGCATTGGAAGCGGACTGAGCCGAGCGCTACACGAATGCCTGCGTGTCGTCCTCACAAGCCCCACACACCCTGGAGACTGAACACCCCTTGAGGGTCTGTAATTGTGCCAAATACATGGCAATATTTCTGAACGTCCCCTGTGGTGGTCTTTAAAATTACTTGCAGCTGTGCTGCTATTAGAAAAGGACAGCAACCCAGGCTGGGATTTCTGGCCATACAAACCAAGGCTGCATTGTGTCCTTGGAGGTCTTGCCCCTCTGTAAGGATAGCTCTGGTACTGTTCCTTCACCTGGGTTTCCCCCAGCCTATATTGCCCTCTATCTCTCTTTATATATCCATATCTATGCTTCCCCTAGGAGCTACTTACCTCCACTAACAGCAGTATGATGACACTGAGGAAAAGGAGATAATCTACTTCTCAGTGTCGGATGAGTTTTGCGAGATGGTAGACGCCTCCAGATACCGATCGGTCTCAGACGCGGTAGCGCCTTTGGAGAAGAAACTGCTTGAACATGCACAGAAGAACTTCATCCCCCCCCTTTTGAGGGAAATGCTACCTGGGCCTTCGGCCACCCTGCTTCCTAGGCTACTCGTAATACACGAGAACCTGCACAAAGACCCACAAGCTCCGGGGATTGATATAGACACCTTTCCCAGATTAAAGATGGCCTTTTTGGGCCAGACGTTGCCCCCAACCCCCGAACCCACAGGGACTTCACCCACACCAGTTCCCTCATCCCCAACTTCCGACGGATCCCCAGTGGGATCTGATGGCGAGTCTGATCAAGAACAGCCTTGGCGCCCACAGAATATCCCTTTGGAGACTGATCCCTTCACGAGCACCCAGGATGGTGCCGAGTCACACATGTTGGACCCAAGGCGCTATGGCACCCCCAGTCTGCGGAGTGGGCTCCGGCTGAGAAAGTCGCCGTATATGTGGCAGGGAGGCTGCGTAAGCTCCTGGACCCAGAATTCCGTAACTGCCTACAGACGGAATACCCCGGCCGGCACTGAAGGGTAAAGTGGCCGCCGAAGATTGATCCTAAAATGGCCACATTCCTGGCCAAATATGTGCGAGACCCTAAGAAGGACATCTACCGCTCTTGGCGGTCATATCTGGATAAGCTGTTAGACTTGACCGGTGTATAAACAAAAAGCCTGAATATGGCCGAGGATGCAAAACTTCAGGTGCCCTTATCTCCCCTGAAGTACTCTCTGGATAGGCACAACAGGCAGTGATATTCTTGGGGAATGCGAACTGCGCCAGGTCTCCCCTAATAAAAATCGACCCAAAACTGGGAGCTCTGGCTACCTCTGAGTTGGGGCAGGTTGCACACGGCGGGCTCTTTGGTGAGCCTTTCACCAAATAGCTCTGTAAATTTGTCTCCACCTTTAACTCGCTTGATAAAGCGCAATCAATCAATCAAGCGCATTTTCACCCCCCGGGTTTTCGCTGTCCATAATCACAAGCCCTGGGCAGAGGTCAGCCATCAAGGAGAGGACAATGCCAAGATCCCGCTTGATTCAGGGGATTCTACAACTTTAAGAGCTACCCACGATGCAGAGGACTGAGAGGCGGTTCCTGCGGAGGAGGAACCTCTGCCACCTCCCACGGTGAGTCTCAGTTTAATTTCCCTCAAACATCTGAGGGGGCAGACTAGCAAATTTCATACATGTTTGGAGGACTCTTACTAGAGATGGCTGGGTTCTGGAAACAGTACAGGGCATACACATAGACTTTCATGGCTCCCGCCCGTCTAATACCTTTTTCAGGAAGGGAGGCGGCACTCATTCAAGTAGAGATTCAGGAACTCCTGGCTAAAGGAGCTATAACCCAGACTAATCCTCTTCCTCTGGCTTTCTCAGCAATATTTTGCTGGTAGAGAAGCAGGATGGTAGCAAACACCCGATAATCAATATGAAGGAGTTCAATGAGTGGTGGGTTTACCGCCACTTCAAAATGGAGGGTATCCACCTCCCATGAGACCTCCTCCAGCCCCATGACTGGCTGATGCGCCTGGATATGAAGGATGCGTACCGGACAATCCCGGTGTTTCCGCCACATCGTCAGTTCCTACAATTCCAATGGGGATCCCAGACCTTTGAGTTCACATCCCTGCCTTTCGGCCTCTCCTCTGCCCCCTGGAGTTTCACCAAGGTGCTCAAGCAGGTGGTCAAGTCCCTACGGGCATCAGGGATCTGCACGATAGTATACTTGGACAATAAACTCATCATGGATTAGTGTCTCCAGGCTTTGACATTGCACCTGCGGAGGGCAGCAGAACTCCTCTAGTCTCTTGGATTTGTCATCGAGCGTGAGAAATCGGTCCTGACCCCATCACAATCCCTGATCTTTTGGGTTTTTGATCAACTCGGCAGAGACGACCTTGAGCCTCCCCTTCAAGGAAAATGGCCAAAATAAGTCACGAATACGCAGGACCTTGGCTAAAACCTCTACCTCTCTCAGGCATTTAGCCAGGGTGGTAGATCTTCTCACCTCATCCATCCAGGCCATTTTCCCGGGTTCTTCTCCACTTCAGGACCTTACAACGCCTCAAGGCATCACACCTATGCCGGGGCCTCACATATTCCCAACAGGTCCATCTTTCAGAAGAGGCCAAGGGAGAGCTACAATGGGGACTCGTACATATGGAAGCCTGGAATGGACGGGTCATTTTCAGATCTCAACCGGACATAGTGATAGAGTCCGACACCAGCGGCTTAAGCTGGGGAGCATGCTGTGGGGAGTTTACCACAGGAGGCAGATGGTCCACATCCAAGGAGGCCCTGCACATCAACTGCCTGGAGTTGATGGCGGGCTCTTTTGTGGTGAGGTGTTGGACGAGAGAATGCACCTAATGTTGTGTCCTTCTAAAGTTGGACAATGTAGCGGCAGTCCGCTACACCAACCACAGTGGGGGTGGGGGTACGCACTCCAGAGCGCTGTCGGACCTGGCAAAGAATTTCTGGGAGTATTGCCTTTAACATCATATCTCTGTGGTGCCGGAACACCTTCCGGGTTCCGTCAAACAAGTAGCGGATTGGCAGTCTTGACACCTCAAGGACACCAGCATGTGGAAGCTGCTTGCAAAGGTGTTTCAGGCTGTCGCGGCCCCATGGGGCCTATTCTCGATCAATCTTTTGGACTTTCAACTCCCATGGCTCTTCAGTTGGAGACCGGATCCTGACGCAATATCGACCAATACTTTTCTCCAGGATTGGGCCAAGGAGATGGGCCATGCCTTTCCCCAGTTCCGATCATCATGAAACTCATGGCGCAGGTGCGCTGACAACAAGCAGATTTAGGGGTGGTGACCCCGATTTGGAAGTCACAAGTCTGGTTTCTGGTTCTTCTGGAACTTTCTTGGGATTTTCCAATCCTTCTACCCCACTATCGGGTTCTCCTCAGGGATCTGTCAGGGAATTCCCACCCAGTGGTGGCCAACAAGTCCCTCCAGCTTATGGCATGGAAAATTACAGGTCACGATGGCAATCCCCGGCCTTTCACGCAACGTTGCAGACCTCCTATCCCGAGCCTGGGCGGAGAGCTCTGTTAAACGATACGATCGACCTGGTCTCGGTGGATGGGTTGGTGCCAGCAACGGAGTTTGGATCCCGTGGGCAAAGATGTTGCCCATGTCTTGAACCCCCTAGTTTCGCTAGCAGGGGAAGGTTTAGCCTATTGGTCGGTCGATACATTTAGGTCCATAATGTCTGCCGGACAAGCACATGTGGGCGGCTGCCCAGTCTGGGAACACCCTCTTGTTCGCAAGCTGCTCGGGGGCATTCAATTGTCTCTTCCTCCAGAGCCGAGCTATTCGGTTCTTTGGGATGTTAACAAGGTGTTGAACCTCTTCCTCTCTTGGCCTTGGAATAAATACCTTTCCAGAAAACAGTTGTCTGCAAATTTTGCTACATTGCTATGTCTGATCTCGTGTCGCCGGGTTTCAGATGTCCAGGCTCTGGACGTTACCGGCCGCACTTTTACCCCTGAAGGGGTGTCCCTTCCATGTCTCTCGGAGGACGAGGTCTCATATTCGGCCTTCCCAGATTCTGCCAAGCTGTGTTTTGTTCATTGGGTTAAACAGTATGAATCAATGACTGAGGAGCTTCAACCCCATGGGGTACAACAATTACTCATGGCTCTTTGTAGGCTGCATAAGGTAGTCTCCTCTCCCACCATTGCGCGCTGGGTGAGCTGGGCCATGCAAGAGGCTGGTATAGACACTAAGGTGTTCGGAGCTCATTCTACCAGAGGGGCTATGGCATCAAAAGCATTCACCCATTGTGCCTGCTTGGAGGATATTATGAATGCTGCTTCGGATTCAACCTTTAAGAGATTTTACTTCAAACCAGTCTCCTCTATTTCGTCCCTGGTGGTAGACAAGCTTTAAACTTGCATAATCCTCACCTCCTGGTCCTCACTTAGAATGTAAAATTTCCTAGCATTCATAAAGTAAAGTTTCAATTCTATTGAGGACATGGAGGTGAGGATTAACCCACCCTCACCACCACCCCCGATTGCTCTGTAATCCTTACCCACCCAACATTATCGGATTTCCGTTATGGGTGTAAGTAACATGTTTCTGGTCCGGATAATGTGATTGTTTCTGTAAACTGAATTGTATTGCGATGATTGATTGTTTCATTGTATAGTTTACTCAAATGTATACTATGTACTCTGAAGAACCGCCTGAGGTCCTGGTTTTAATTTCTTTGTATGGATTCTTGCATGATTAGAGTCGTCCAAACAGGAGTCTCGATGTTTTATTGTCAGCTTTGGTCACAGGAAGAAAGAGGATGGTTGCAGGTGGATGGAGGCTGAAAAGGCTAATGTTGGGACTTGATTGGACAATATGTAGTTGTTTTTTCTCCATATTTCCCCATGGATGATGGAAAATGTAGTTTATATTATGTTTTATATGGCCGCTGTAATCAAATATTATGAAAGCATAATCCTTGCCTCTATGTCCTTAACAGAACTGAAACGTTCCTTTACAAATGCTAGGAAAGTTTACATTATACCACATGACAGAAAAGTCTGCAGTCCTGCAACAGAAGGAGCAAAAGTAACCAAACTGCCTAGTGCCAATCTGTGAACTGTAGGCCCGTGAGCAGTGCATTGTTATGAGGAAGTAGTTATGCTCTGTACATTTACTGTCACGTAGATACTCAACATCTTACTGCAAACACGCAAGACAGTCAATACCTTGAGGTATATAATTCATAGTTCTCTTGTTACCGTCTCTGATAGAGAAGCAGCAGCAAGGTAGATTTTCAACACTGCGTTTGTGTAAAGAAACTTGGGCATGAGTGTCGTTGATTGCTAACGTTACTGCATTTTCTGTTCCAGTCAAAAGAGTATGTGTAGCCTGTTTCTCATACAGACCTTACTGCCACACTCTTCAGACTGTGCATTGTAATGTATTGTAGGTCTCATTAGAATTGATCTCATTGTTCAACCTCTAAGTACGAAAAGCTGAATTAGGCCGGTTATGGTTCAAACTTGTAACACATTTGAACACCAAGCACACTGCTGCTCTGGTACTGGAAAGCACAGTCCAAAAAGTGACGAGGCATAAAAACTGGCATGAGATCTTATGAACACTTCCCCACCCAAGGCAAACATATATACTTCTACTATTGCCACCCCACTACATAATGAATACCACAGTGCTATGAGAACGGATGCATAATGGGCGTACATGATACTGTAATAATAAATACAACAGGGTATTCCGATGGGAATGCACATGTTTCTGTGCAAAATGCTATGGGTGGATGGTCCTTGAGTGAGAAACGTGTTGCCTGGAGTTTACAACAAAACAGGCTCTAGACCAGTGATACTCAAAGTACGGCCGGGGGGCCGCATGCGGCCCTCCTGACCTTTACATGCGGCCCCCTGAGCAGCACCAGCACCAGGCTGCTGTTTACCCGACTGAGCATTAGCATGAAAAAAAATGTTAAATATACAGCAAGCACATATTTAAAGGTTAATTGCAGATAAACAAAAGGAAGTAACTAGGCCCTTAACTTTAGGAACACCTTCATTTTTAAAAACAGCAAACATGTAAAAATACGATAGTCTTTTCAAAATTAAAAAAGTGAACTTCATTGACCTGTAGAACCATATCACCTTAGTAAATCAAATTATAGCTGTGCATTCAGAAGTATTTTTTTACAGTGATGGTTTTCAAACATGAATTTAGAACCTCATGCTCTCTCCCCACACCCTGACAACAATGCCATTAGTGATCACATCCAAGCACAGGAGATGGTTTTGTACAGCACGCATCCTGAAGTCATGTATTTCGTCACACAACTTGGTCAAGTGGGGAAGCCAGGATTCATCCCAGGTTTTCTGGTTTCACATTGCGCAACTGAGTTCAGCCAGTAGATGTACATGCTTTGCTTCCTCTATCACCCCCTTCCCCTCTGGCATCAGTGCAGCCCTTGGTCACTTGGTCACACCAAAGACCAAACTTTGCGGCCCCCGGAAAAATGTTTGAGTGTACCCATGCTGTAGACAGTACTATACCTTTGATGATTGACTGCTCTAACTAAGAACATATGTGTGGAAGAATGCTTGGTTTCAATTTATCCGTTAAGTACACGTTTCAAAGATACTCTTCAGCCGTTCATTTCTGAAAGGCGAACACAGATCTTAATAGCTTCACACCGCTGGTGTGAATTTAATAAATGCATTTAGTTGGTGATTGTGAGGGGTGACACACAGAGCATTAGCATCAGTCCCCACTTCCACACCTCAATGGACAGCTGTCATTCTTTGGGGACTTAGCAACCTTTATTTATAGTAAGGCAGACTGAGAGGGTGGGGGTTGTGCAAGGTGAATGGTAATGAGGTCTGCCATCAACAGCTAAAGCTATGTTGCTTATTTGTATAGGCAGCACTTTGCCAATTTATTAAACTATAATCTGAACAGATGGACTGCGCGACAAGGAAAAGATCGAGAACCGTACAGACTCACTCAAGTCCACTTCTCCTTAAACATGGCGCTCATGTACATGATGTATCCTTTGCAGGCACTGATAGTGGATTTGTAGATGCAGGACAGTACAGGCAAAGGACTGGGGACATGAAACATGCCATATGTTCACAAACAGCAACCTCTGCCCGTGGTCTGTATTCACTTGTGGCTCGAAGCAAAAGGTGTAAACAGTGTGAGGTTTTGTTGAGCCTCCGTAGATCCCGAAGTGCTAGAATAACTTTAGACTATTTCTTGGATGACTGAAAAGGACACCTGTGTAGCTCACACCGAGGATAAAAGCCTGTTTAGCGTCCAGAAGTAGAAACGAGGCTAGGAGGTGAAAGAGTACCTAGAGTATATTTTCAGACTTTGTGTTCCATGAATGCCCACGCTTCAATCTAAGAGACAAGTAGGAAGATCAAGAGAAAGGGAGCTAACACTGCAACATGGGTGCCAACATGGAGCAGGAACATGTTAAACTTCCACCAAGGAGTCTTTGTCCAAGGATGGAGGGAGTGGTGTAAAGTGCTAGCTGGTGGTGCACTGGGAAGCAAGAGGAAAGTCTCATCTTTGGAAAGAGGTTTTGCAAACCAGATCCATATGAGCACTCAGCAGTAGCTCCTGCAGCAGTAGCTGTGCCGTCTGTAGGTACTGCTACAGCAACAAGGGAGTAAGCGTGGGTGGTGGACTCCCTATGCTATAGAAGACTCCTCCACCTGCCCAGCCACCATAGACTGAGCAGCCGCCATGCCAGAGGATGAATTTCAATGCTTTGCATGGATTTCACATTGCTATGTGGTGAGGGGGTGGCCTACGGGCAAAAGGGAGGGAACCAGAGTACAGAAGAGATGTAGCATTCCATCTCTCTGTTGAAGTCACCTTCACCGAAGACGGCGACCAGGGGCAGAATTGGATGAGAGGATGGAGGCTTCATACTGTGAGGCTCATGGGAGTGATGATTTACCGCATAATATTGGGACTCTTGCAGGCAGCACTATTAATTGCATGTGGGCAATGTTTTGTGAAAGACTATAAGGTACTTGGGGCAAGAGTATAGGGTGCTATTGAGCAATAATAAATTGCACTTCAGGCCAATATTATGCGGCATTCTGAATTCATATCATGCCACAATCCTGGGTGATAGATATATATATGTAGAGATATATCGCAGAGCACCTAGTGTAGTTAAATAATATTGTCCCTGATGTAACATTTTTTTTGCCCATGAGTGAGACAGAATACAGGCCATAAATATGGCAGAGTCCTTAAAAAAAATATATATATATATATATATGTGTGTGTACGCGATTCTCTTATGCAATATTATGTGATTATGTACCACTTATACTAGGAGGCTCCATAGCCAGTCATACGGCAAAAAGTGCAGGAGTTAAGTCTCTGTTGTTCGGTATTTCTTCATGTACAGTAGAATAATTTGAAACGGTATCTTGCTCACTGTCCAGAAACATTGCCTTAAACATCTACAATTAATAACATTCGACTAATCCCCCGAAAGTACTGGATACGAAAGGTTTCGTTTTACCCAAATCTGTGAAGACAGACTACTGTTGAGCTAATATAATTTTAATGAAAAATCTCCAAACCCCTGCATGCCTTAAACCAATTACTGCCCCTGCTGCAGCCTTGAAGATGGCATAATTCTAAAGTAAACTTTAGTGGCCTACAATTCTGGATTTCAGCATTGAAACAGCCAAATATGGTTAGTAAAATATAACCTCCCAGCTCCTCCAAAGAGCATGTTTCGCTGGAGTGTTAATATTGGACACTGTTGTGGGGAGTTGGGAGACTAGTACCTTACTCAGGCAAATGTTTTCCTCCACACTAAGTAAAGGGAGAATAAAGATTGGTTACATTTAGGATCGTGTGACTTTGCAATCGCATTTTGAAGCTTTGGAGGACCCTTGACATTAATAAGTTTGTGTTCATCTTTCGCGGGCATAAAATCACCCTAGACCGGAGGTGCCTGGTTAACCAGCCTCAACAAAACCTTCCGTTGAAACTCTCTTAACTTCCTCGTGTCTGAATGAGCATGAAACCTGCCACAAATAAGGTCAGCTACAGTACTCTAAGGTTGAACAATGTTAACATTTTCGCAGAAAGAGTTGGCATTGTGGACCCTTAGCCCCAAATAACGCGTTAGCAGTATGTAAATATTTCTCATCTGCTTAGATATCCCTTTTAGCCTGCCTTTCCTCTGCTCCCATTTCCCAAACCTGTGGGTCAGCTGCCGGTACATACAGTTCCAGATGGCCTGTACGATTACTGCTCCATCCTGTATAATCAGTGTGTCACTTACATTATTTATGTCAAATACTAAACTAGAAAATCCACACCCAATCAAAAGGGGCGTTTTCATTCCATACATCCATACACCTTATCAAATGCCACAGGGACGCACTGCAGTATTACCTTAGATGGCTATTCTTACAAACCGGAAGAGACGTGTCCATAAATAAAGCCCTCAAACCTAATTTTGGAACTAGGTGGAACAGATGAGCAGACAACTGCACGAGTGAGCATATTGCAGCACTAGAAAAGGATATGCCTTAATCACCCACCCCAGAAGTGCCCTCTACAGGGCATAGGTCCCAGCAGCCACGAGCCAATCTTCTACAATCGGACCAGAAAAGACCCAGCACGCAAAGATGTGGCATTAAGTTATTGTGCCTAATCCGGACAACGAAGTCCTACAGCTACAGAGTAAGCATCAACCTATATATTTATCATTCAATTAACATATGCGACAGTTGTGGTCAACTTTCCTGACACATAAATACCAACTGGACAAACTCTGGAATCTGACGATTCAGATGCACATGACATCTGAATGCTGTGAAGTGTAAGGTTATTTGCACCCTCAATGAAGTGTGACCCTCTGGAACCGCCTGTGTGGAAATACTCCAGCCTCTATGTAGACCGGTTGCCCTCCGTTCAAGTTCAAAATGTCAGAACTTTGACTAACAGTGCCATTTGCCATGACCCCCTCAGGGCCGACACACACTTATTGTTTTACTCAGCTTGCGCCCACCAGGACAGCAAAGTGTTATAAGGTAAACTGAGAGGCGGTGCAGGGACTGCTTTTTGCCAACATGGCATCTCAGAAGTCTGCAATCTCTGTTAAATAAAAGGTAATTAGTCACAGCTAGGCCATGGTAAATATGGCCGCAAATCTGTTGCACTCCAGGGATTATGCTGGAATCTTTAATGTCTGAATTGAGAGCTAAAATATCAATAGAGACAGTTGAAACCTGCGCTAATTAAATCACAAGGAACATGAGGTCTTTAAGCTCAGACCTTGCCACTTTACTTCACAGTCAACAAAAGATTGGAAACTGTGGAGGAGCAACTGACTGCTACCCTTGTTTAGGGACAAGATATTAGGAGTCTCGAGAGAAAAGTTACTGACCTCAAAGATAAGAAGAGGAGGAGGGATAATAAACGGATTTTTGGGGTGACTGAAAAACAAGAAGAGATGGACATGCCTAACTTCAGTGCACAATTTCTACCTAACATTCTTGGGCTCACTTTCTCTCCTCCTTTGGCATTCAAGATAGTGCACGTGAGAAAAAGTAGAATGGATGCCCACACCTATTATCACTGGCATACACAGATATCGCCATATCCTACAAGTTGTTGCTGCACTCAAGAAAATTTTTTCCTTTTAATTTACATGTAACAAAATTCACATATCTATTGATTTCTCTTAGGAAACCAATAATAAGCGGAAGGAGTTTCAGGCCATAATCCCTCAGCTGAGAAAATGGGAACTACGATTGGCCTACTTAAATCAGCTATTATGTGTGTACCCATGGATTGCCGCTCCAGAGGCTATCGTTATCCAGAGGAATTAGAACATTTTCTGCTATCATATTCCTCGAAGGACACAAAGTGAGGATCACTGGTACCACCCTCAGAGGTCAAATGAAGGCTGTCCTGCTAGGGACAATGCGAGTGACTTGAATAACATCCAATGTGATCCCATCCAGAGATATTCAGATCGTGACCAACCACACAAGGAGGCTGTGTCTACCACCAAAAAAAGGACCGAGACCAATTCAAGTAATACCGGAAACATATGAAAAATGAGGGTAATGTGCTCTAATAGCATTCTTGACTTTCCACTCAATCCGACTCCTAGTCTTTTTGCCTTGATTCAGACTTCAAAACTGATACTATTGTCTCCAAGACACTCCACTCCCCCTTACATATCAGACATATCATACAGTAACACTGATTACTTCTATTTTTGGGGTTCAGTACAAGGATATCTAAACCTAAGCCCAACTCCTCTCTAATATTGTCCTTTGTTGTTGCCCTTTAATCTTCTCTCTTTTAGGGAATCCATGAATGCTCTAATATGGAACTGTGTATTATGAATTGAATGCAGGTATAGTTGAATTTCTCCACTACATTATCTATTGGATGATGTAGACATATTACCCATACATCACATAACCCTTCCTTCCTCTTTCCTTCTACTTTTATTATGCATAACAAATTTGTTGGTGTCTTCCTCACATGTGCAAGAACATATGTTCATGCTTTCAAAGAGTCCACCTGGTAGAGTCTGTATGGTTTTGTCAAGAAAGGTTGATATCCGTCTCCTGAATGCTCTTCTAACTCCTTATCCTTCTCCTGTTTCCACATTATTCTCATACTCATTTTCTTGAAGATAACATGAAACAAACCTACGATAAATTAAATACCACTAAACATCCTGTCACTAAACATAAATGCCCTCACTAGCAATTTCAAAAGAAAGAAAATGCTTAAATAACTAGCCACTGGATCATCAAGCAATGTCCTGCTACAGTAAACATCTGAATGAAAAAGAATCAGAAAAACTCAAACAAGACTAGGTCGAAAAAGTTGTACATTTTTCTTGCTCCTCCTCTTCAGATAATAGATTCATTACAAGACACGGAAGAAGGAAAAACATAGTCACTCCCTTTTTCATAAAATTTCCCTCTTTTACTGCTAAAAAAATGGTCAGACTACGTCAGTAGGTTTATCTTTGCCAAATTTAAATCACAAAATAATACATTAGCGATGGGCTCACGCTACATTCATAAAATAATTGCAAGACTGACTTATTTGCTTCAGTGAACAGGCTGCTGATTGACTTTGGCAAATCCAAAGTTATCTTTCGAGGAGACTGGAATCTAGCTATTGACCGTATACTGGGTACATCTGGTAAACCATCTATACAGGACGTCAAGACAAAGGAATACCACAAGATCTGAAGTGCCCCGATAGAGCTGAGAAGAATGACATCCATTTGATGGAGACTACACCTTCCCATCATGTGTTCATGGTACAAGCAGAGAAACGGAGTAATTTCTAACATCAAAACCTATATCGCAAACCTGTAAAAATTACTCTAACACAGAAGGAGGTATCTCGGGTCACGCGCCTATTTTCTAACAGTTTGATATGGGCCTGGTAACACCAATAGTAAAATCTTAGGAATGAATGTTACTAAACAGAGACACTCAGAGGAGAAAAACTACTACAACATTTAGCTGACTACCTAGGTTTATATGAGGACAATGTCCGACTACTCTTTGTGAGTGAGTATGATGAACAATTCATCAATAGCAAGAAAAACAGGCATAGAGAAATAGAAAGCAATGGAAATGTCAGTCAGATCCCTAACCCTCCAATACAACTCATAACCCACCGATATCCTTCTCAAACAGCTTGAAAAAGTGAAATATGGCCCAATTGTTTACATCAAAGGCAGACTATTCTCTGTCCAAGCTGAAATAAAGGAAATATGAGCCAACTGAAAAGGTTGGAAGGCTACCGGCGCTGCAGTTAATATAAAGGGAAGCTTCAACTGCTATACCTGGAGTTCGAAATGACAGAAGTAAATTGCTTACTTAGCCAAATGAAATTACAAAAGAATTTGCATCCTTCTTCACTGGTCTATAGAAGTTAGAGGTGGACTCTTCAATGTCTAGGGAAGAAGATTTTTCGATAACTTATCTTTGCCTTGCTTGTCACCTGAAGTGAGTCCATGGAGGGTGATATTTCAATCAATGAGATCAAGAAAGCAATCAAATCAATGTCCATCAGAAAGGCCCTTATGGAGGGTGGGTTTCCCAATGAACTATATTAAATTAATGTACAAAAATTAGCCCCTTGTTTTATGCACTCTTCAAGGAAATGGAAGACTGACTTGCATCGTTAAGCATTCAAAAAGGCTAATATCACTTTACTCCCTAAGCCTAGCAAAAATCCTCTGCTAAGAGTCAGCTGCAGGCCAATATTGCTGATCAATTCAGCCAATAAAACTTCGGCTAAATTGACGGATCATCACCTAAAAACGTACTCCCTGAGCTCATTCAAAGATCAGAAGTGGTCTTTGTATTCAGAACCGTTTATGGACACTTCACTCTTACTGCATACTTGCAGTTATCCAGAGGACAAAGTGGTGTTTTCTCTTCACACGAAGAAGGCATTTGATTAGGTTGAGTGAGAGGACCACTTCAGAACTCGCTCTCTTGCAGGCATAGGGCCAAACTTTATTGTGAAGGTTATCTAGTTGGACTAGGAACCATCAAGATAGAATAAACTGTAATAGCTGCTCGTCAGACACTTTTATTATTCACAGAGGTACACACTGTCACCCCTACCGTTTGCATTGGAACTAGATCCCCTGGCAGAGGCAAACCATGGCATACATACAAAAGCAGGAGAAATCAAACTGTTACTGTATACAGATGACATATTAAGGACACTCTCAAGGCCAACTGATTATGATCCATTGCTGATGAACCCGATGCCTGAATTTACCTCCTTCTCAGGATTTAATAAAAACTGGACAAAGTTGAGCACTACCCAACCAAACTTCTAAACACTAAATAACATTAATACTCATTAAAATGGATTACAATATATGTATAAAGCACCAATTGATACTTCTTAATACAGTCTGACAAATATGGTACAAGTTAATCTGAAACCCGGCATCGCTAAGACTTCGGTGAAATTTGCCAAATGGAAATCTCTACAACTTTCCTTATGGTGCCGGGCACAATCTGTAAAAATTGTGGTGACACAAAGATTTAACTACTTGTTTGGCAAGTTGCCACAAACAATTTCTTGATATTTGCTGTGCCAAAATGATTACCTTGATAAACACTCCATATGTAATCACTCTAGGCCTAAAATGCATATACCCAAAATGTAAGCAGACAACAGCAGTTGGACTACGTTTCCACTACATGCAGCCATACTATGAACCACACCATCTGTCAAGGCATTCAAAACCTTACAACAGCAAATTCAATCCTTACTTTCTTTTATGATGTCTACGTTTACGTTTATTCATTTATTAAATTCACATTGGGTATTAGCATCTACACTCCTCGGTGTTATTATTTTCTCCCAATTATATTTTACTTTCCCCCTATTACCATTTTCAGTATTATTTTCATTCCTTTTTTCCACTTTTCCTTATTTTATTCTGTGGTGGTCAGGGAATTGCACAGTGGCTGGTAGGAAGGAAGACAATATCTGTGTAAGGCCTGTTGATAGCCCTGGACATGGATTTCAAAATATTTTCTACATTAATTTGTGGATGTTTCTATTTTGGTTCTTGTTATTTGCCAAGAACAAGCAAGAAATAATAGAAGCCGGTCTCCATGACATGAACCATGACGGATTTAAACCCCAACTTTCATTCAATGCTAAGTTATTGGGACTCACCTTATACACCAAACTCACCCTAAAGCAACACGTCAAAAGAACAAAGACTGCCTGACACCAGCTCTCTCTAAAGAAAGTGAAACCATTCCTCACAGTAAGAAACTTCAGAACTGCTGTTCAAGTCATCATACTCTTGCATCCGAATGGTGGAGACACCCTGCTCCATGGCCTCCCAGACTGCAATCTCACCCCACTTAAGGACACCCAAAATACAGCAGCACTCCTCAATTAAGAGACTTGCCGGCCGCACAGGCCGCACAATCTTCAAAACCAGCTGCATCATTTGAAAAGTGATCATAACCAAAGTCTGGGCCTATACGGTTGACAAACTAACTAGCTTCCAGTCACCCTGCAGTGAGGACACCATCAGACTGGAGACAAAGATATGTAAAAAACAAAAAAACAAGGCAGCAAGCCTTCTCCATATGTGATGTGCACCAGCAGTCTACAAAAATATCTATGTATACATCAAGACTGCCTCAACCCTGGATCACTTTCGGAAAAAGATTATTATACACCTCCTACAGAACACTACATCACGATGCAGTAACAGTACACTTCTGCACCCAGAACTCGTCTACCTCTTCAATCACTCACTAACAGTATTTTTGCATCACACCTTGTTTAGACCTATACTGCCTTTTTGGCTAGATGCACACTGCACAAATACCACATGCATACATTCTAATTTTCTTTAATGCGAAATCAATAAAGAACTGCTTCCAAAAAATAAATGAAATGCATTAAGAGAGCAAAAAAGCATTACTGGAATGGGAAGTCAGAGCCTTTGCAGTGATTTTCCGAGCCTGCCCGCTTTAATTCACATGCTTCGGATCCCTCCTGTTGCTGCAGGTGAGGGCGGCTTTGAAAAGTCATCACGGTTGTCAGTTCAGCGCCACTGGAGCTGCCTCGAATTTCGGTTTTCTATTCTTCCAGATGGAGGTACACGATGACAGGTGATTCAATTCTGTGTTCTCAGATCAGTCAAGGTGCTACAGCGGAGGCGCTCCTAGAAATGAAAAAAAGCTTCCATTCCCAGTCGTTTGATGCTGGTGCGCCTGCGAGGGATTAGCCTTTGCCTGCTGTGCATTTTACTCTTTTACTAGTAAAAAGCGGATTTTAGGCGCAGCAAGTTAAGAGTAGGTGGGCTAATCGGCTTGCTAGCTCACTGACTCCTGCATCTGCTGTGGCGGCGTGTATACAACGGCTTGAACTCAGCAAGTAATGCCAATTATTTGAATGGAAATCGTAGAGTATTCCACAGTGATATTGGTCATTCAGCATGAATTTGTGACTTGTATTTCAGGTCTATGTTACGCAAAGCAGCATTTGGCTTCCATCGAGGAGCCCAAGTTCCATAGCAGGTAAACTCACACTTGATATAAAATGTGTGAATTTTGGATCTTAGTTTACTGAGAATTTCAGCTGGTTACCGAACAGACAAGCTGTTCAGCGATTGTTAAATTCTTCATCTTCAGTAAGTACACTTCTGTGCAAGGCGGCTTCCCCGCCTTACCCTTTCAATCTTGGGGCTGCAATGAATGTGTCAAATCAAGTGATGCCAAGGAGGAAGAGCCGACTATATTCTTAGCTCTTATCAGGAAGCAACAGAAACCGTGAGCTGTGTATTTCATTAGTTTGATTCTGTTGGACACTGTGGTATGTTAAGAAAGGCTATAATAAAATGAAATACGATGAACCCGAATTATTTCTAGTTGCTTGCTGCAAGATATCAGTAGATGATTAGCTATTAGTTGTAAAGGTGAGTCTGGCTTCTTTTCCTGAATCTCATACTGCTGAAAACATGTTTGGGCTAGCATCTTTGAGCAATAAAGAAACAAAACTCAGTTTTAAAATTTAAAAAAAAATCATCTTCAAAGCACCAACTCTAGCTTATCAAATGTTCTGTGTGCATGGCGTTCTAATAAAGTGAGTGTGTCAGAGTGGAGCTGTCCTTCAAAACTACACAACAGCTCCCTAAGATTTCCTCTGGCCCAACTGATGCAGTCACTACACAAGCTTTCACCGTCTTTAACCAGAAATTATGTCTGGTTTAAGTAACCGCCAATGTCTGAGTTCAACAGTGAGGTGAAATTGATCTCCAAAGCAGAAGACTGGTGATCAGAGAATGTTCGTGACCTATCAGTACATTGGATAACAACTCAAGGGTGCCTACTTTCGCTCGGTACGGTTTGTATTTGCAATGGTTTCCCTCTTGGTCTGCTATACAGCATCAGTTTGGGACTGATTCAGAAAGGTCAGCTTTTAAAAGTCACAAACCGACCTCTAAAGGGTTCCTCTTATGTTTGAAGTAGATTTCTCACTCTTATAGATTAACCAAGAGCGGTCTTGGAAAATTTACAAGTGTCAGAGATTTCCAAAGTACTACTACTGCACAAATATTATCCATTCAGATTTTCCTCTCAATTAAATGTCTGTATGAGTAAATTGTGAATTTACACATCTGACGTTTTTCCTCCACAGGGAAAGTATTCTTACACTTGAAGAAACACGTTCTCCTACTTTCCCTTTAAATATGGGAGTCACCTCAGGAGTAGTTTTATCTACAGTTTCTGACAAGCCTCAAATATAGACGTTTGTAGGAGTTCAATACATTTAACAAGACACCTCCACACCCGAAACCTGAATTTCCAGCCACACTACAGCCAAAGCAAATACCAGAAGCTGCTGTGCGATTTCACGAAGCTCTATTATTTAAATCAGGATGTAGAATTGATTTTCCTTACTTGCAGTTGATGGATGAAAGGGAAACCTATTATGAAACAAAAAAACATTTCAAAATAGAATATACACTTTAGCACATCTCTTAAGATCCTTTTTAGCACTGGAAACCTTCCATTCTGGATGCATAATTTGATCAACATAAAAAACAAATTCCTGCATTCTTTGAAGCACCATCAGCTGTCAACAGGCATAGCGCTGACGTCAAAGAGTAGGTTGCCTTCTCTGACTTCAAAGCATATCATGCTCTGCCCAAGAACATAACATATTTTAGGAAATGTTATAAATTCGTAGACAGGTCGATATTTTGTAAAACATTAATCTGCCTCCTACATTTGCACGTGGAAGTAAGGTTCTCTAGATCTGTCATCATTAATCTGTACCTACAGCAATGTGGCGGCTGATCTCTTTAGTACACTGTACATTCTCCTGCATCCCTGAATCTGCACAGTCCAATGGTCACAGGAAACATCCCTGCTCAAGGAGGTGGCAACAGTAACTTTTTTTTTAAAATATAAGACCGGCGGAGAGAATCAAAGTCCAAAATATTCTAATGTGCTCTCATGATCCAAAATGTAGGGAGGAGTGTGCTACCCACTCACTGGACGCGCTTCTGTGTCTTGTCAAGGATATCAAGCGCTGTAAATATAATTGCCAATCAATGTGTGTGTTGGGGGGGAGAGGGGGGGTGAGGGTCAGATACAGATTTTAAATTGATGCTGACGCAGTACTGAGTCAAGTGTCTAGCCCACACTTGTCTTGCAGGCAGTTATAGTGTCCATGTTTTCTGTAGGATGTCCTCCAATATGGCCCTGGAAAGGGCCAGTTGGTGAACTTGAGATGCTACGTTCGAAAAAGCATTATATGCAAAGCAGAAGCCAGGGTCGAACTGGGACAGAAAATAGGCGCAGGCACCAAACTAAAAGTGATATATTAGCTAGCTAAAAAAGTGCCACATGTTTGCAAATTGGGGCAGTTTTGAAGTTTTAAAGACACACTGCATAATTGTCTTCCAGAGTATGGAAGACTGCATGCTTTGAGCTTGGCTGCAGGCAATGTTTATGGTAACATCAGGGAAATCAACAGTAACAAGCATTTGCAATGCAATAGGTCTCGCATTTACCAGAGTTTAAGCTATTGTCATTTACAATGGCAATAGCTCAAACTCTGGTAAATGCGAGACCTATTTCACTTCAAAGAAGCGGCTGTCCGGGGCTGCTTGAAAGTGACAGCGTGCATGGCGAGGAAAGCACGTCATGCATGCAGTAGGAGTAACCCAATAAAGAAAAGAGTGCTTACAGACTAAATAAGACATACCGTGTCGCAACAGAAGTAAAAGGGCCAGTCCTCATGGGAGGTTACAAATTAAGACAAGGCGGTACCAAGGAGGGACTAACAAGCCTATTAACGACTTGCAAGCTAGCGTTTACGAAGGACAATGACACAAGCCAATGACAAATATGGGCGGGGCTTCAAAGCCATACTCCAATACTGCATGCCTCGCAGCAGCGCATGCGCTTACCAGGCTCGACCTAAAAACTGACCATACAAGACCATAAAACAGGCCCACAAACAGCCAAAAAAACGTCCGACAGACTGACCTGTCAGACCATCCCTTAGGGCACACTGCCTGATTGCCCTATAGGCCAGTCTGACCCTGGTGGAAGGGTGTGGGCACAGCACAGAAACAGAATGTCTAAAACATAGAACGTAGAAAGAGCAACAAAAGCTTAAGGGCAGTTGGAACAACCATAAACGGCAGACAGAAAAAGCCGTAACAGGGCCTTGGCACAAGCCAGTTCCTCACCACCACCCCTCCCCATCAAATATGTCCTGAAGTTCTGAGACAGGATCTAAGCAAACCGTGTCAAGCCGAAGAATGCTGAACGTCTTGCTTCCTGCGCACGTTACACAAAAACAGCCAAAAGGCCAGCTTTCGTCTCATTCCATTGCAGTGACCTAAAATGTGTTTTCTCATGCCCGGACAGGCTGTTACAGGAAATGCCGAAGCCGCCGAGTGTTGTGCAGGAGTGGGATTCCCAAACCAGGCTGTCATTCTCAGGCATGGCACGAGGCGTCAACGCACAATGACTTTCAACTTTTGGGAGTTGTTCTTCGAGGCCCTTCTACATAACGATTTGCACCACGGCAAGGAAGCAGAGAAAAAGGTTATTATTTTTGCTTCTTATGTATTAAGAAACCAAGCAAACTAATTTTCATCAGTTTATTTTACTTATTACATATGAAGCACACATATTAACATGGTGCAATCAATTTGTTCTATTTTTCCAAACGAACAAAGGCCTTCAGCAAAAACGTGTTAGCTCGATTCCTTACTAATCAGGATTCGAACTTAGTGCAAAATGCGTGCTGATGATGCGCCACCTCAAAATCGTTCCACAACGGGGCTTCTGGCAGGGACGAGACAGCAGCACATTCAAAATGAGGAGCGCACAAGAAAAGTGCAGTAATATTTCAACATCTCCCTGTGCAAGTGGAAATATAACTGCTTTAAAATCAAGTCCATTTTTAGGTCTGGCTTTAGCCAAATAACTTTTGATTTTACTAAAATTATATCTATAGTATGCTTATTTTATTTACAGAGGCTGTCTGCCCTCTTCATCCTTTGTTCTGTTGTGTCATCCATCCTACAGCATACAGAGTGGGGCAGCCCACCTCCGCCTTTGGCTAACTTCACTGTGAGTGGCTTTCTCCTATTTCCAAAAGTACACATCCACACAAAGTAGTTCCCTTAATGAGGATGAAAGTAGTTTTGTAGCGTATTTAGGATTTGGGGGAGGGTAATCTTTTTCAGAAGCGCAATCCAGGAGAGGGGTGATGTTAGCATGAGCTATCTCTTCTACATGAGTAAGGTGGCTCCCTAGTTACTTATACTCCATGTGCTTAGTCGGATCACATTTTCAGCTACCTAGGATCTGTATCCCTCCGCAGCGCACAGAGGGTAAAGTCTTATCATGGACCAAATAACCTACAACCCTCAAAGTTGGCCCAAGGTCTCCAGTATCTGCACCACCTAACCCAGTGACCCATTCAGATTGCCGGATGTTCCAGGCTATGCGGTTCGATCGTAATTGTGAATATTAGAGGAGAGCAGGGCACGAGTCGGGGGTACACTCGGGTGGACGGCGTCCACCCACTATTTTCACAGGGTGGAAGCCGTCCACCCTGCCAAGAAGTTGGGCCCCACTGAAAAATATGCTGAAAGAGTCCCGGTGTAATTTGCAAACACCGGGACACATTCAGCAGCGCCTGCACGTTGTTGTCTGCTTTGATCGGCAACAATGTGCAGGCAGGGAGGGGGCTTTCTTAGTTCAGACTCCAGCTGGGCCCATAACAAAGGACGAATCTGAGGGGTCATCAGGCCTCCTTTTATTCGAGTCTCCTGGCTGGGAGCAGTCAGGAGCCTCACTCCTGATGCAAATGCAGCAGAGGGGAAACAAAGGCTCACACCTTGTTAGCACTTCACACACTTAAGAGAGGCAGCTTTTCACTTTGTTCAGTCCCTGTTTACAAGATATGCATTCACTGTAAGAATGTCAGATGTGATGGTCTTTCCCTGTATTTACACAAAATAAATGTAATTTATGTAGTGCTTACTACCCCTGAGGAGGCGTTGAAATAATTTAAGTACCACTATTTTTTCTTTTAAAGCACTATGGGTAGAGGAAGTTTACGCTGACAAAAGGCAACACTGTTTTATGTGTAGCTTGCAAAAGTGTGAATATTCTGCCTAAATCAGGAGGGTTTCTTATATACTGGAAATATGCTCCAATGTACTCATGATAGACATGTTAAACATATATGTGGGGGCTTAAGATCTGATGTCACTTCTTATGATGCCACTTCCTGTGATGTCACGCGCCGCGATGTCACGCGCCGTGATGCCACGCGCCGTGATGCCACTTGCATTCTGATTAACTAGGTTAGTCCCCCACTTCTTTTTTTTAGGACTTGTGCCCTGGTGGAGAGAGAGAGGGCATTTCTGTCTCACCCACCCTCGCCAGTGTAAAAGGAGACGATAATATCCCTCCCAACCCAACCTGGGCGAGAGTCCGGTGCAAAGTGTGCAGACGCACGCTATGAAATGTGAGACTAGGCCCCTGTATTCCAGCAGTGCGAAAGAGTATTCCCATGATGTAATGGTCTCCTGACTTTTGGACAAGTGGTCATGCAGGATTCAGGCCGTTTTAAGGATCTTCAACTAGTACAGATGGATCCACAGTTCGAATGTACATCTTTAATCTGATTAACCGTAAGCGTTTCTTCAGTACGGCACTCAAATGACCCTCGCTGAGCCTTGCAACGTGCAATAAAGTCGTTTTTTAGGTCTCAGCCTGCACCAGCGCTTGCGCTGGTCTGGCCGAGAGTTTTAGTAAGCGGGTTTTGGAAGTGCAAACACTGGCTTTCGGCCAGCTTGAGTTCACGATGGCGTGCACGCGCAGCTGGCATCTGGGATTCCTATCTCTTCCTCATTTCCTCGTCATGGCTCATTAACTCTCTGGACTCTGATGTTTCAATCGCAGCAGCAGCTCACATTACCAACTGAGGGCCCTGGACTACAGTCACATGAAAAACAACAGCGATTAGCATTGAAATGCAAGCTTTTCTTTGTCTAGTTAGAAATATTGCTTCGGTGGGTTGATTTCACCTTATATCGCTATTTGTTTTATATTGGGAGTCACAGCCTAATTACCAGTATTTTTGTCTCTCACTGTTTTTTTTTTATATTTATTCGCGCAAAGCACAAAGCTATATTTAAGGTTACTTTTTCCGCATCACTTCTTCACTCTATTTAAACTCCACACCCCCACTCTTATTGTCTCCCTCCTTCTCTCTCTCTCCCTCACTAATTCTCTCTCTACTTAATTAACTCTCCCCTCTCTATCTTTTTTAGCCTTTCATTCTCTCTCACCCCTTTATCTGTTTCTCTTTCAAACTCCTTCATTCACTCTCTCTCCCCTTCTTTCTCTCTCTCTATCCCGCTCCACTCTTTATTCTATGTACACCCTTTCTCTCTCACCACCCTCTCTAATTGGGCATTATATCTTCACTCTATCTCTCACTCGGCAACACCACAGCATCACTCAGCGCAACCACAGCATCAATCAGAGCCAGCACAGCATCAATCAGAGCCTGCACAGCATCACTCGGCACCAACACAACATCTCTCAACGCCATCACAGCATCACTCAACGCCATCACAGCATCACTCAACGCCATCACAGCATCACTCAGTGCAACCACAGCATCACTCAGTGCAACCACAGCATCACTCAGCGCCACCACAGCATCACTCAGCGCCACCACAGCATCACTCAGCGCCACCACAGCATCACTCAGCGCCACCACAGCATCACTCAGCGCCACCACAGCATCACTCAGCGCCACCACAGCATCACTCAGCGCCACCACAGCATCACTCAGCACCACCATAGCTTTACTCAGCGACACCACATCATCACTCAGGGCCAACACTGCATCACTCAGCACCACCACAGCATCGCTCAGCGCCACCACAGCATCGCTCAGCGCCGCCACAGCATCGCTCAGCGCCACCACAGCATCGCTCAGCGCCACCACAGCATCACTCAGCGCCACCACAGCATCACTCAGCGCCACCACAGCATCACTCAGCGCCACCACAGCATCACTCAGCACCACCATAGCTTTACTCAGCGACACCACATCATCACTCAGGGCCAACACTGCATCACTCAGCACCACCACAGCATCGCTCAGCGCCACCACAGCATCGCTCAGCGCCGCCACAGCATCGCTCAGCGTCGCCACAGCATCGCTCAGCGCCGCCACAGCATCGCTCAGCGCCAGCACAGCATCGCTCAGCGCCAGCACAGCATCGCTCAGCGCCAGCACAGCATCGCACAGCGCCACCACAGCATCGCTCAGCGCCACCACAGCATCGCTCAGCGACACCACAGCATCGCTCAGCGCAACCACAGCATCGCTCAGCGCCACCACAGCATCGCTCAGCGCCACCACAGCATCGCTCAGCGCCACCACAGCATCGCTCAGCGCCACCACAGCATCGCTCAGCGCCACTACAGCATCGCTCAGCACCGCCACTGCATCGCTCAGCACCGCCACCACAGCATCACTCAGGGCCACCACAGCATCACTCAGGGCCGCCACAGCATCACTCAGCGCCTCCACAGCATCACTCAGCGCCGCCACAGCATCACTCAGCGCCGCCACAGCATCACTCAGCGCCGCCACAGCATCACTCAGCACCACAGCAGTATCACTTAGCAACACCGGAGTATCATTCAGCATCACCTCAGCATCGTCTCCGCAACAGTCACCACCACCACCACTACCACCTCAGCATCACTCAGCACCACCTCAGCCTGCTCTCGGAATCTGGCATCTGTTGATTCTCCCCTAGCGTCTGGCCGCTGCTAGTGTTATAATACAGGTACTAGTTCCCAACCTTCACCCTCCGATTGTTTATGCCCCCTCAAAAAAAAAGCTTTAACAAACAACCATTGCCAGCATTGCAAGAACAAAAGAAAACTGAGGAAATTTTTTATTGTAAATACTTTTTTTAATATGGTCGTTCAGTTTTACATAATGCCTTCTTGGTCATATATAAAGTAACAAAAATGCTTCCGACACTTTTTTATTATAACTTTTCAGCATGCCGCACAGCAGCCACACTTCTCTACTGGGGGTGAGTGTTTGATTGGCTCAAACGTTCCGTCCATCATCCACTTTTGTATTGCTTTGTTCGCCCTAAGTTGGCGGGGTATGCCCAGACGTGGGTCCCTTGCTCACTTTGCCACTGGATTCAGGCAAGCCTGGCTGATGACGGCTGGAATGCCAGAAACCGGTCCTAGGATGCTTGTTTCCGGTCCAGGGAAGACATGGCTTGGCAGTTCGGGCTGGACTGTTCCCATGAGGCACAGGGTCAGACTGATTTGCATATGGCCATGTCTGAACTGGGGTGGTGGAGTGAGCTAAAGAATGATGATGGATTAAACCCAGATCAGTTGACTGGGGGTGAGTGTTTGATTGGCTCAAACGTTCCGTCCATCATCCACTTTTGTATCGCTTTGTTCGCCCTAAGTTGGCGGGGGTATGCCCAGACGTGGGTCCCTTGCTCACTTTGCCACTGGATTCAGGCAAGCCTGGCTGATGACGGCTGGAATGCCAGAAACCGGTCCTAGGATGCTTGTTTCCGGTCCAGGGAAGACATGGCTTGGCAGTTCGGGCTGGACTGTTCCCATGAGGCACAGGGTCAGACTGATTTGCATATGGCCATGTCTGAACTGGGGTGGTGGAGTGAGCTAAAGAATGATGATGGATTAAACCCAGATCAGTTGACTGGGGGTGAGTGTTTGATTGGCTCAAACGTTCCGTCCATCATCCACTTTTGTATCGCTTTGTTCGCCCTAAGTTGGCGGGGGTATGCCCAGACGTGGGTCCCTTGCTCACTTTGCCACTGGATTCAGGCAAGCCTGGCTGATGACGGCTGGAATGCCAGAAACCGGTCCTAGGATGCTTGTTTCCGGTCCAGGGAAGACATGGCTTGGCAGTTCGGGCTGGACTGTTCCCATGAGGCACAGGGTCAGACTGATTTGCATATGGCCATGTCTGAACTGGGGTGGTGGAGTGAGCTAAAGAATGATGATGGATTAAACCCAGATCAGTTGACTGGGGGTGAGTGTTTGATTGGCTCAAACGTTCCGTCCATCATCCACTTTTGTAACACTTCTCTACAGCACAGCCAATAGCTCTGGCTAAACACTTATAAGGCCCCAAAGGCGAGACCTATTGGCTATGCCAATGCTTGTTTTCAATAAGTCTCCAGCTGGCGCTTAAAATGAGTGTCTGTGGGACAGATGTTTTTATAGCTATAAAAAAAAACTAAAAATGCAGAGAATGCGGTGGTCGATTACATTGCTGTAAACAGGATCGTTTGTTAGTGAATCCATCTTATCAGTTGGCGGACCAAAAGAAAGTGCTGTAGAAATGAATAAAGTACGGGCTTTAAACGGTAACTGCGGATGGCCGGGCATTAGTGTTTTTCCGTTTGATTCCTTTTGGCATGTATTGACTTTGTTACACAGCGCACGAGGTAAACTTGCAAACGTTAGTCAGGGCGACTTTGAAGGCAACACAAGCGACATTGTACGACCCAATTCTCCTTGTCCTTGTCCTCTTGAGAGGCATCAGAGGAATTTAATTTGTATCGCGCAGGGGAGGAAAAAAGGGATACAAGTTAGGGAGGAGGCCACAATATTAGGGAGAGTTGGCAATTGAATCGTATAGGTCTTTAAAAAAATATCACATGGGGTTTCTAAATCAGACTTAAGGTTAACAAGAAGTAATTAATGTTAGATGCCTACATATAAATTTCTTAAATTTGTTAATGAATTATGGGTTCTACTTAGACAGGTTTATGAAATGGAACTTGCTCTGGCTAAAACTAGGGGACCGCGTTCTTGGATGAAATTTAATTGGATTTGGACTGACCAGTTATGGGAGCAACAAGGTGTTGTTTACCCATGACGGTGTTTCATTTTCTTCTTTTATGTTTTTTATTCTTGGCTTTAAAGGTATAAGATTTTCGTTTTCTCTTTGTCTTTCATTCTCGTACCTCCTTATTTTATTATTATTTATTTATTTAATAATTTTTTCTTGTTGTGTCTACCCTTCTAATGACATGTATATAATATTTGTTACATTTATGGCATAAAAAATAAAAAATCTTTTTTTTTTTTTTTTTAACGGAGCAAGTTTTGTTACTACTGTATTGAACATAGATCAAGATCACAGCAAAGTTCTACCTTAGTCATATCACATTTTGACAGTTTCAGCATAGTCAATACTACTACTAGGCAACTAAATGCCATTGAGTGGCACAGAGTAGCTGTACATAGGAGGAGGTCTAGCATCGTTCTCTTGGGATGGAAACCACAAAGGGCTTGGAGGGGGAATGGAGGTAAAAATAGGTGAGAAAAGTCAAAGTTATTTTATTTTAATCTTATTTCTCTACAATGAGTATCTTCTTCAATTTCACAATCATTAGAATAACCACGCGTATTTATTAATGCAATGAAGGCACACATTTATCGTTTTGAAAATAATTTTAAAGAAGGCATGGCTGAAGGTGGCAACCTTTTTTTTTTATTTTAAAGAGAATCCACTCAAATCTAATTTTAACACCGTAAAGTACATTTGACTAAAAAACCTACTTCAGTTGTCTAGCAAAGGAATAAAGCAAAGCAAACATATCTGCACACAGGCATCAACCCATATCTGGTAGGGTTTGGCTACTGCTCCCTGAAGGGATGCAAGACTTTACTGTCACATTATGCACAGCAATCTGGGTTAAGGAGTTAGTTTTGTCAGGAAAGTCCAAAGAAATATTACTAACTATGCTCCTGGCTTTAACATGATAGAGTGAGGGTTTACAAAATCAAAAAGGTAGCCATGGTGGAGAACTAGGATTACAAATAAGTGACATTTTCTTTTCCATCAAGGGATAGTTTTAAAGCCCCACCCCCATCTTGGCACCACAAAGTTGGTAAACCAGAAGAACCATGCAAGCGTGTAAATTAGCTCCATAAACAGGTCTGACACACCAAGGTGTCAATTCTGAAGTACGAATCAATGCAGTAATGTCTTGCAAAGGTGTGGAACAATCACACCATGGCCGCTCTGCAAATCTCGAAAAGTGGGATGGGATGGTCATTTCTCATGAGGACTGCTTTGTCTCTTGGGGACTGAGCCTTAGAAAAACCTGAAAAGGGTCTGTAGACTATGTGACATCACCTAATGATGCAGGGCGTTAGCCATGAAGCTACTGATTTGTTTTGAAGACGCTGAACTAGCACAGCTAGGTCATTACCCTACAAATAGCATTTTTAGATGTATGTATACCTTCAGTCTTATAAAGATAATAAATACTTAAGAATTTTAACACCCAAAGACTGACAAAATGTCTCTGTGGATCCGGCCAGATTTTGGAAAATGAAGGCATCAAAACATTCTAATTATTGTCAAAATCTGATATTCATTTTGGAAGACAGGTTGAGCAAGGTTATAAACAATACTTTATTGTGGGAGAATGGAGGGGAATAAGATGTATAACTGATGGGCATACAACGCCTGTATCTAAATCGCTTTTCAAGCAAACTTTCATGCCGTATTTTGAAAATCTGACAAAGGCATGAGTTTGAATGGATAACAAATAGGATAATGTTTAACTCCCAAGGACAAGATTACTCCCAGACAGGAGGACAAAATGTCCTAAGAGGCTAAACTTATATAAACTATTAAAACGATGAGATAAGACCCCCACCCCCCACGAAGGAAATTTGTGACAAGCCTTAAAAAATGACTAGCTGTGTTGGACGATCCTATTCCGCACATCAGAAAAGGAAACTGCATAAGTGACACTGTTCGGTATTGTGGGACAGAGGATCGCTTGATTCCGTATGAAAACAGTATCAAAATTCTACCAGGCAAAAGGCATGTGCACCATTTCTTGTTTTACTCTTATAGGAAATTAATGAGGACTTTTCAGATGGATGACATTATTATTACAATTGTGTTTCTAATTGGCTGTATTTAAAGCAGAAAATGATTTTTTTTAAAGTATGCTTTTTGCGGTATAATTAAAAAGTTAACATTTTTATATATAGTCATATTGAAATGTTTATGAATATCAAAAATGATCCCATGATGGAGAAATACTATCTACCATTTATGTGAAGGGTCTACTGTCATCCCTGCACCAATATTTATGACAAACTAATTAAATTGTACAAAACCTAATCATATTTATTTTATTCCTTTTAATAGGGAGAATGCAGAACCTGAGAGCATTGTGTTTTTGGCAGGAGTTCCCTTTTCGGTTGAGACATACTGCATATGCAGCATACATTTACTCTAACCACACTTTTTTTTAATTAATTAATTTTGGTTTTTGTCAAATATAGTATGAAATGAGAAAAGAGAGGGGTACACTTTTGGTCCTGTCTTCAAAGCATAGCCTACTAAGTACTCAAAAAGAAATAATAGTAAACACTACTGCAACATTAAGATTATCTTAAAAAGTTGTTTCCAAATTGTTTTCGTTTTTTTAGGATATGCAGTGTCTGAACTGGTGGCAGCAGGATTACTGCATTAGTTTCTTCCCTCGACTAAGTTTCTTTTATACATTTAGTCTCTTTAGCACAAGAGACAGAATACATATTTTTGGGATACACCTCTTGGACATTACATAAAATTGAATATTCCTAAATTAAATGCAGCACAGCTGGATAAAGCAGACTGTCACTTTCTTCTAACCCCCTAATCTTTGAGTTAAACTCCTCACTAACAACTGAAAAACTTCAGTAACTCAAAACGAAAAAAGTTTATGTGCATGGGTGCCAATTAACTTTGTGGGTTCAGTGACAGGAGCTAACTGGGATCAGCAGACTCCCTTCTGCTAGTTCAGGTTGGTCTCAGGAGACCAGGAGATGTACCAGGCATAGACTCCAGTGCATCCCTTTGTGAATGTGCGATGCATTAAGATCTGGGGAAACGTTCAGCAAATCAACAAACCTCTCCTCTTTACTGCTGCAGCTCAGCAGCTCTGGTTCTGGTTTGGGCATGTATTCCCCCTTAGGGAAGTAAATCGAAGGGCCAGCACGGTGCAACATGGACAGCAGGGGGTTTTGATGAAAGATGGAGCTTTGGAGTTGTGGTGGTAGAGTTAAACTGTATGCCCCCATTTCTAGGGTGAGCATAATATACAGCCTGTGAGGAGGAGGAGATTGTGTGCCTACCTGAAGGGCAATAACTGGTGTTAACTTCTCCCTTTATCTGTGCCTTCACAGGAGGTTCAAGCCCATAGCTTCTGGGTGGGGGATAATTAATAGGCATCATGACCCATAAATATTGACTATCTGAATATGGCTAAGTTTGAAATCCCAATGAGGAGAAAATTGACATGAGACAGTAAAATTGAACTCCTACAAGTGGCACTGTAACCGTAACTATGCAACCGTTAGAAAGTGATATGACATAGCCAACTAGATTAATAGAGAAACATATATAGATAGAAAGAGAATGTGGGTGTGTCCACTTTCTAGTCAGCCAAACTCCTTTATTTTATATTTCACTTTCAGGTCCTTTGTGACAGCCTGCTTAAGCATGGCCAACTTATTGCATTTAGAGTTAAAATAAACTTTTTTTTGTGGTTCTTACACACAAACCAGCACCAATCAATCCCAAATGTTAGTGCAATCAATAACACATGGGATAGTACCTTTTTACTAAAACAGGGTGGGCACGCAAAGCATTTACCAACAGAAAATTATTAACTTTAGCAATTGAGTTCTCTTTTATTTTAGGTATTGTCTACCGTACTAAATGTCACACTGCACTCATTCCAGAGTGCTAGCCTCACATACGTCATTTATATCTCATGTCTTTGCTGCTGCGGGGTATTTGCAGCCTATACTGTATGTTCAGGAAACTGAGATCACTACATTCTCCCTCGAGGCAGCTTAGTTAATTAGTCAGCACTAGGAAGAAACTAAACACTAAATTGCAGGAAGTGGATGCACCATTTTTTGTCCGTGATTCCAAGCGGACTAAGCACGCCAGTCCTTCCCCATTTTGAATGAAATGAAATTAAATGAATGAATGAAATGAAATTCGTACTTGTAAAGCGCACTGCTGCCCCCAACAGAGGCGTCCTGGCGCTATACGCATACCGCTGTGGAACCCTTCCTGGCTATTCCCTGTGAGATGTCCACTCCTGGGCACCCCCAAGGTGAAGCCAGGCATCCCAGCGCTGGTGGGGCCGTTGTGGAGATTAAGCAAGCTATTGCCCAGAGTTGCAGAGTGGGACCCATGATTAGAATAGGCACCGAGGCGAGAATTATCAGGTCCGAGGAAATTGAGCCCAAGACCCGCCGAGGCGGGAATTGAACCCTGGTCCCAGGCCACATCTCTGCATCAGGGTCTGCCGCTCTAACCATTGAGACTAAATATGGCGATAACGACATGCTCTGTCCTGCTGACCGTTCCAATGCGATTCTTCAAGGCGAAGAGAAGTACAGACTTCTCTTTTAAAGGCACCCATTTTCAAAATTAAATAGTTTGGCTTCTTCTTTCCACTTGAGTGGCCATGCAGTCAGGTTCGGACAAGCTACACTGCTTTACTTGCCTAGAAGCCTGAATGCGGCGTCCGTGTGTGCCACTCATTACAGGAGGCACACGTTTTAGCATGTAGAACATTCAGTGTGTAATACTGCACCCTCCCCTTCCAATAACTGCTTGAGTGTTGTACTGAACCTGACGCTACATGTGGACCCTGACAGCAAGAGGCTGTCCCATGGACAGAGACACCTGTCTGTGGGTTCCCTTTAATCCAACTGGATCAAAACGCATTCCTCTAACAGACTTATGTGCCTTGACTGGATGTCATTGCGGACTACACTCACAGAACTCTAGCATTTCTCCACCCGGGCAGTCAAAATCTTTTTGGCAAAACATCCTAAAAACATTAGCCAGTAAAATGCCAATACTTTCGCCTTCTGCTACAGCTCCAATCTTTTCACATCTGCTACTTGGCCTCTTCCACCACTATGTGCTCCGCTAGTTTCTTAACTCAATATACAACCAGAATCTGGTAAAAAAAAAAAAAAAAAAAAAAAAAAAACTCTCCTCAGGGTCTAATTTTCCACACATCCACAATCAGCTAACTCCTAAACCAATAGCAGAATTCAATTTAGATTTTCTACTCCTGGCAAAACAGGCTTCCCTACAGACAGCGCTCCTTTATCCCCCCCCCCACTTTCTACACCCTAGAGACACCCTGTCACCGAAGAACCTATTGTGTACAATACGAATACTTAGAGGGGGTTTGGGTCAGCCCATTGCTAGTAACTGGTTGGCTTTGCCTAGCTCATTTTCTAGCTTTTTAGTCAATGGCTTTCCATCCTCTTATGTTGGTTCTTCCCCTGAAGCATGGGCTCTTTACCATTCTTCTGACTTAACAGCGTCACCTTCCACGGCTGACATTGAGTGCATGTGTTTTCTTGCTCTCTCAATAAGTGCTTCTTCCTCCCTCACATCCATGTCCCAGTGCTCTCAGTGTTGCTATTCTCCAGCTGCAATCCCTCAAGTTTTTCCATTGGTTCACCCACCCCTCTGGGTCAGATATTAAAAGAAATATATATTTTCACAGAAAAAAACAAAAAACAAAGTTTAAAGTGACGTTATGGTTAGGGATGGTAATAATTTGCTCCTTTACTTTAAAAACAACCCTAGAAATTTACAGAAAAAACAAACAAAGGTTAAAGTGGGTTTATAGTTAGGTGAAAATGTTAGTAACAAAATATAATTTTCAACTAAAAAAAAAAAAACACACTGAAATTAACCAGTTATAGTTTACTGAGTTAACTATAACTTGTGCCCCCGCCATGTATTGCTTATGACCTCAAATATTACATCACCCATGACATGTTCAGTGACAAAATTGATGACATCTCAAAGCCCCTCACAAGAGCTAGGGGGTGGTTAAGGTATCCCTACCCTGCCCCCTTATGTCCATTTGCTTTTATTTTTCAGGACTCAGGGACTGAGTCCCAGAGTCCTGTAATGGTGGCTGCAACATTTTTCTTCATGTTGTGTCCGCCAATCAGGTCCATCCATCTTACAGGACTCCATCTGAACCAGACAGTCAAAAAGCTTTGATTTGCTGTGCAGTCCCTTGGCAACGGATAGATATATATGTTGAACTTTAATTTCTCTAAAACTGCAGAACAGATTTACACTAAACCACAAAAAGCATCTTTTCTGGGTAAAGAACTATCTTTTGCTGAATTTGGTGTAATTCTAGTCAGCCGTTTTTTCTGTATCATTGGCTATTTTTCCCTATGGAAACTACATGGGGAAAAAGTATTTTGGGACCCCCTTTTTTCTTGGCCCCCGCTTACCAGATCGGCCCGAAACTTTCCATGAAGCAGCTGAGGTGGATGAACCTTTCTTTGGGTGAAGTTTTGTGAAAATTTGTCAAACGTCACAAAAGTTATTAGCAAACCAAAAAAAAGTTCTTATGGAAATTCTGATCTAACCAGAACTACACAGTGGCGACCGACACTGTGTCTTATTTATTTATACATAATAGATGTATAGATATTTTCCTAAAATGGCGATCTGCTCCTAGACTCCTAAGCAAGGGCGGTGCATGGCTTCTCCGAGGCTCTCCCTCCTCGGTAACACATAGTCTAACAGCCTGACCAAGGCTACATGGTAGCTGAAATACGTTGAGCTTTCTGAAGGTGTGGATAACAAATGTATATTTGCATGATACCGGAAAGTGCCGGAGGCTTTTCTTGTGTATTCAACAGAAGGAAAGGCTTTATATATATATTTTTTTTTTGCTTACTTTTTCGGAGGGCCCAGCAGTTGTAATTTGCTACTCTTCTGCTCCTTTCATTATATTGTGCTTTCACACAACTTTTCCTGTTTTTTAGAATGTATTGCTCTAAGATATGTGTCCACCATCTTTGGACGGTAAGTTTGAAAAATACAAAATGGCCACTGCAGTGTTATTACATGTGCACACAAGACAGCAACGCTTGTGCACAGATAAGTCATCAGACTGAGACAGGCAAAATTGAATTTTTTTTGTCAGATCTGGTCTGAACCAAGCTTCATCTGTGCAGATGCTGAAGCAGTATTGGCAAAGACTAACGCTTGACTGATCAAACGAGAGACCTATTACGTTTGTCAGTGCTTGTTTTTTTCTTTTTAAGTTGTGGGTAGCATGGTCTGTAAAGAGGTGAAGCTTTTCCTACAGTTGGAAAAGCAGTAGCAAATCCAATGAACGCCCAGCAGAGGCTCTTCTTCAGTGCACTGGGGCTAACCCAGTCACTGTGAGACCTTGTCAAGAACCCACAGCTAGTAAGTTTCTCCATTCACACAGTTATGTAATGTATGACAAGTCACCCATTTTTAGGTCGCAGCCTACCAGACAGCACAGCTCTGCATTTGCTAAAGACATCTTGGGGACGTTCAGAAAGTTGACCTAGGAAAGCATTCCGCCCGTTTATTACCATTGGCTTTGTGGTCTGCAAGTCACATTTTCTGGCTTTTTATTTGCTGGTTTTATTTGATTTAGGCTCTCCAGGTTCACTTCGCCCCTCCCACTGCCAAAACAGTATTTACTGTATTCTTTCACGAACTCGCTTTCTGTAAACAGACCTTTATATCTTGTTCTTATTTTGTCACATTTGCTGTGCATTAAAAGACAGAGGTCAAATGTCAAGCTGTATCTTTAAGGGGGCCTAGTATTTATTTTGCTTTCGGCTGACTTCAAAGTGAGAGCATTTATAGGAAAGAGGAATGCAACTTGACCACAGTGTGATGATAGGCAATTGATTTATTTATTTCTTCATTACTACCTACAAGACGATCTTGAAATGCATACCTTCAGGATGTACGTTGCATGACTACTTCTCCAACATTTGATTTTCCAAAAATGATGTCCATGCAGAATAGCAACCCAGGCCATCCAAAGGGTGCACATTACTGACTTGCCTCTTAGTTCACTATTGGCATTGTCAGGGTGGGTGGAAGCATGAACGTTTCTAAATTCATGTTTGAAAACGATTACTTACACACAAAAAAATGCACTGATTTAGTCTGATGTACTACTACTAAGATAAAACAGTTCTGCATGTGACTGCATAGACTGTGAAAGCCTGGCATTCTCTATAGATTTCTCCCCGACCAAGACCTTCTCTGGTCTGCTAATCTACCGCCCCTCAGGGCCACCTGGACAATTCCTTACGGCCCTCCCTACTTCTATCTCTCACTTAGCTTGCACACCATCTAATTTTACTGTGCTTGGGGACCTTAATCTCCATTTAGATGACCCCTCAGATTACTCGGCTAATGAGCTGATATCTAATCTCTTGGCACTTCAGCTCTCTCAGAGAGTACTCAAACCCACACATATCAAAGGTCATCTACTCAATCCTGTTTTTAGTAATCTACAAGAGCTCACTGTAGGCACCCCCACACCACTTCCATGGTGGATCATTTCTTAATCCCCTTAACCTCGGAAACTCATGGACCCACGTTTTCCCCTAACATAATCTCGGCTCTTGAACGGAATTGGTCCAAGCTTCCGATGGAGCACTGGATCTCAGTTCTTGAAGCCACTAGACCAGCTAGTGACCCGAACCCCATTGTGGCCAACGAAAAGTTTAATCATTAGATCCAAAGCTCCCTTGATGTAGCTCTCCCTAAGAGACCCACCCTGGTTCTCTCCAAGGCTAAGAGAACTAAAACAATTTTGTAGAAGACTTGAACGATCCTGGAGACAAAATTAATCAGAATCCATGAAACTTAAATATAGAGAGGCAATCAGATCATATAAGGCTGAAATTAAAGTTGCCCAAGCCGCCTTTTATGAGGAGAAAATCATTTCAGCTGCAAATTCCCCCAAAGAAATCTTACGAATCGCCAAAACCCTCTCCAATCTTCCTCAGAAGCAACCAACATCAGAGGGGGCCCTCATAAGATGTAACAATTTGGCCGAATTTTTCCAACAGAAAATCCACAACATCTATATGTCCCTACCGGCCTTCCAGAATCAACAACCTGTGACCCCGACCCCGGAGCCACTTGCGGGAATACAAATCTCATTAGGGCAATTCCCCCCTAAGGATCTTGTCTCATTGGGTTTGATCATGGCAAAAATAAAATCGGGCTCCCCAACTGACTCCGCCCCTCCTCTGCCCCTTATTTTAGCTGCCGACACCATTCGCCCTGTAATCCTTGATCTTGTCAACTCCTCCATCTCATCTGGTACAGTCCCCCCAGCATGGAAATGCGCACTGGTAAAGGCCCTTTTAAAGAAACCTAACCTCGACCAGTCTAATCTAGCCAATTGTCGGCCCATCTCGCTCATTCCTTGGATGAGTAAGATTCTAGAAAAAAATATAAATACTACACTAGTAGATTTTCTAGAGTCTAACGATCTTCTCCATCAGTCCCAAACTGGCTTTCGCCCTCAGCTAGGGACCGAGACTGCCCTTCTTGCAGTAACTGAAGAAGCGAGGAGGATTCTGGATCAAGGAGGTACTGCTGCAATCATCCTCCTTGACCTAAGTGCCGCTTTCGACACTGTCAACCATAACACTCTGATTCTTCGGCTAAAGAGTGTAGGAGTGACCGGCACGGCGATAACATGGCTACAGTCCTTTCTCAGCGACCGGTTCTTTCAGGTCTTTGAGGGAGATGTTGCTTCCAACCGGCTGCCTCTCAGCTGTGGGGTCCCTCAGGGCTCCTCCCTGAGCCCCAAGCTGTTCAACATCTATATGAGACCCCTGGCAGAGATTGTCCAACCATTTGGCATCAAAATCATCACCTATGCAGATGACACGCAGCTCGTGGTGGCATTGAACCACCCAGCGAGGTCATCTAGCACCCTAGGCCCTTGCCTAGAGGAAGTTGCCAAATGGATGGAACTCTCTTGCCTTAAACTCAATGGGGATAAGACCGAGCTTATGCTCCTCGGCAACTCTCCCTCCTTCAATCCTGTTCTGCTCTGACCCAATTGTCTTGGTCCGGTACCAGATCCGAAGATCCAGATTAAGAGCCTTGGCATGTGGCTTGATTGCTCTCTCAGCTTCATTCATCATGCTGCTAAAATCTCAGCCACTTGCTACGGCCTTTTGAGGATGCTTCGCAAGATCCTTCCCCTTCTCCCTTTCCAAGCGAGAAGGATTATGGTCCAAGCTCTTATCCTCTCTCGCCTGGACTATGGGAACTCCCTCTATCTGGGAGCCCCCCAATCCACCATCCATAGGCTCCAGATCATCCAGAACTGTGCTGCCCGCATGCTCCTTCAGATCCCCCGACGGCAATCTGCAAAACCTGCACTAAGGAGCCTGCATTGGCTGCCAATCAAAGCGAGGATCCAGTTTAAGGCCATGTGCTTGACCCACAGGGCCTTCTGGAAGAAGGGCCCTGCGATAATCCAATCCATGATTACCCCCTACCAACCTCCTAGAGATCTACGCTCTAGGTCTTCCTTCTTAGTCACCACTCACAGAATAAGGAAAGCCAGATGGGGTGGGCGCTCCTTTTCTCACAACGCTGCCAACTCTTGGAACGCCCTCCCATTGTATCTACGGAAGGAGCCTAACCTGCTGTTATTTCGAAAGCTCCTAAAAAACGTTCTTTTCAATGACTGTACCTAATCCTCTCCTTGCCTGTCTCTCTGTGTTCGACCGCAGCGCTAGAAGGCCTCAGGGTAGCCATCGCGCTATATAAATTCTATTTCATTCATTCATTCAATGAAATACATTTTTGGAAATTTAGCTGAGACTTTTTCATATTTTACACGTTTTTTGCAAAATGTTTTTTAAAATTAAGGTGGCCCTAAAGTTAAGTGTGCAGGACACTCTTATTACTTGCTTTTTTTCCACGTCGATTAACTTGTAAATAAAGGCTTGTCTTTTTTGACCGGGGGGGACGCATGCAAAGTTCAGGAGGGCGATTGCGGCCCCCAGATGTTCTTTCAGTATCATAGCTTTAAACCTTTAACCCTTAAGATACATTAAAGCATGCATTTCATACTTATTTAAATACAAGCCTCTCCATACTTTTCTGTGTTAATTTTTTTTTTTTTAGACAAATTTAGTTTTGCGGTAACATTTTCAGACTTCTAATTTACACACCTTTTTATTCTCAAACATATATTCTCATCTACTCCTCGTCTTTATACACTAATGCAATTTTCAACGCACTCCCATCCACCTTACATTTTATCCCATTGCAGCCAGATCCTTGACATTACTTCAAAACAAACCCACAATATAAACAGCTGGAAAACAGCAAGCATTGGCAAAGCCAATCGGTCTCGCCAATGTGAGATCTACTGGCTTTGCCAATGTTTCTTAGCCATGTTGCAACATAGCTGAAAGTAAAGAAAAAAAAGTCGTATGACATCAGCATGGACGTGCTAAAATGTTTTTTCTTTTACTATCAACCATGCTGCACTGAAGGCAGCGCTGCTGTACAATTTGGCAAAATAAACATTGACAAAGTCAATAGATCTCACATAGGCTTATTGAGTCTGTGGGGACACTGTCTAATACCATGGCTCAGGGCACCTTGAAACACTCTAAGGCATTAAAGGATAGGTTCTATTTTTGGGATGATTCAAATAAAGTATCTCGAGTGAGTGTTAAATGGAGGCTTAATGGCTCCCAGATTCTGTATTATGATACTTCACTGACAGAGTACCAGTTATGAACAAATGCGTGTTAAATTTTAAGATGGCAAAGCCAATAGGTATGATTTTGGCAAGCATGCATGTATTTATGTAAACACATGCAATATGCAAAACAATTTGGGAAAAAATATAGCGATAAAGGACTTGACCAGCAGCCCAGACTCACCCGCCCAGACACTGAAACACTCCTTTTCAGTCGGCAGTGCACGTGGTCAGGCAAAAAACCATCTCGGACAGCCCAGGCAACCAAGGATGAAGTGTACTGACGCACTGCTGTATGCCATAGTAGATGGAATCAAAAAGTGAATGACATTTGAAAAGATAAATGTATGAAGAGGACTGACCAAAATATCCTTTATGTACGCATATGTATATTTATTTCTTTATGACTTTTCTATAAACATGTGGCTAGTAGGGAGAGGTGTGACGCAGCGGCCAGATCGGCTGACTCTGGAGCATGGGGACCACGGTGCGATCCTCGGCACCGGCAGCAGCTCAGCATCATGCGACTTTGGGCAATAGCTCACTTAATCTCCCCAACGGCCCCCAGCGCCTTGAAACCCTTGAGGGGTGATCTGTTTGCGCTTTACAAATACAAATTATTATTATAGTAAGACAGCTAAAGCGGTCTCTAAGTCAGACCTAAACACTGAGGGGTCTACAATGCATGTCGTCATAGTTTGAATTGTGAAATGTATTACTCACCTATTTATAACATGAATATTTGATGACTTCAAGAGCTAAAATGGACGACAAATACAATTACTTAGTCATAAGACATGTACTGGTACTCCCTGATTAAAACACATTACAGTCCTGCTTAGAAGTGTTGGAAACTATCCCACTAAAAGTATGACAAGCCTGCTGAGTGACTGTGGTGTCCCCACCCATTATTAGCAAAAAAGCTCTGCTGAGTAATGATAGTTCTGATCCCGAGAAGTATTATCAGCATTGCCGGGAAGTGTGGCACTGTCCACAGCAAGTCTAACAGGTCTGCTTAGAGGGCTAGTACTATGTCACTACTAAACATATAAAACACCCAGTTGGTGTCAAGTGCTGGTAACGTTCATGATAAGTATAGCAGTCTTGCTGAGAAGTACTAGCACTGTCCATTACTGGGATGGTTGGCCTCCGGAAATGCTGGTACTGTCCCATCAAAAGATAACTGCCCTGCTGACACTGTATCAGAAAAGCTTAGTTCTGCTGAATGTTCGTAATGTAATATTACAAGAGTAGCGGCCATGTTGGGATTGGTCTCTAATGTAGGGGTGACATAATGAGTTCCAAAAGTGCATTTGACCAAGATAATCTATTAGCTGCCCGTTACAGTTGTCTATTACCCTGGAACCTAGTTCTACCTCCTTGCCTCTCTTTACATCCCACCATGCAATGCGGAGTTCTCAAGATCATTTTTCTCACTTCCATGCACAGTACCAGCATTTGGTTTTAGGTCTCGCCTAGAGACAGCTTTTAGCAGTTTGTTTGCAAAAGGCCTCTTGTGGACAATACCAAAAACCTAGAGTAGGCTTTGTGTCAGCCAACGTCTTATCATTGGTTTGCTTTCTTTTCACTTATTTGCTTGCTTCTAATTTGACAGCTTTTTTATTGGAATACTTGTATCATTCCACTGCTCACACACAGGGAACTACTTTTCCTTTTGCTATCAGCATTCCATTTGAGTGCTTGCGTTTTGCTCTTCTCACCTTGCTTTTTTCTTTTTGGGTTTCAGAGCGGTCACTAAATACCTGCCCTCACCCAATGCACTCTGTTTTGTTGGAGGGCCTGGCAGCTGTCATTTGATGCTTTGAGCCTTTTAATAACCAAGCATTAGCAAAGCCAATAGGTCTCGTTTATGCAAGAGCTATTGGCTTTGCCCATATGTTCTAGCCATGTTGTTACACCAGTGTGGCTGCTGTTCAGTATGGCTAAAAGTTAGTGGGGTGAAAGAGTGGAGTGTCAAAGTGGAGTAGACTGGAGTGTTATGGAGTGGCGTAGAGAGTCCTCGAGTGGTGTAGATTTGGATGTCGTTGAGTGGGGTGAAGTGGAGTGTCATAAGGTGGTTTAGAGTGTTGCGGAGGGAGTAGTGTGTCAAAGTGGGAGGGCGTGGAGTTGAGTGGCGTAAAGTAGAGTGTTAGAGTGGAGTAGAGTGGCATAGAGTGTCGTGGAGTGGTGTGGAGTGGTGTAGAGGGTGTTGTGTAAAATTGAGCAGAGTGTTGTAGAGTAGAGTGATGTAGAGTGGAGTAGAATGTTGTGAAGTGGCATAGAGTGGAGTAGTGTAGGAGAGTGGAATGGCAAAGTGAAGTAGAGTGTTGTAGAGTGGAGTGGTGTAGAGTGGATCAGTGTAGTGTGTTGCAGAATAGAGTGGAGTATAGTGGCATGGAGTGGCATAGAGGAAGTTGCGAAGTGCGTTGTTAAGCGGAGTAGTGTCGCAGAGTGGAGGAGTGTGTCGCAGAGTGGAGGAGTGTGTTGTAGAGTGGAGTACAGTGCCATAGAATGGAGTGTAGTTTAATGGAGTAGAACGTCATAGGGTGGAGTGTTATATAGCGTAGTGAAGTAACAAAGTACAGTGGTGTAGAGTAGATTGGCTTATAGTGCATTGGCTGTAAGTAAAGTGGTGTAGAGTCCATCAGCGAAGAGTGCTGTGATGTAGAGTGGTGCAGAGTAGAGTGCAGTGGAGTAGAGTGCAGTGGCGTAGAGCGCAGCGATGCAGAGTAGATTGTTTCAGAGTAGAGTGAAGTGGCGCAGGTAATAGCAGAGTGGTGCAGGGTAGAGTGCAGAGGTGTAGTGGGGTAGAGTGCAGTAGAGTGTCGTAGAGATGAGTGGTGCAGAGTAGGGAGCAGTGAAAGAGTATAGTGCCATAGAGTAGAGTGGCAAAGAGTGTAGTGGATCAGAGTGCAGACTTGCAGAGTAGTGTGTCGTAAAAGTGCATTGACGAATAGCAGAGTGGTGCAGAGTACAGTGGTGCAGTGGGGAAGAGTGCAGTGGTGCATAGTAGAGTGGGTTAGAGTGCACCGGCATAGAGTAGAGTGGTGCAGAGTACAGCAGAAATGCATAGAGTGAAGTGGTAAAGAGTGCAGTGCCAGAATGCAGTGGTGCACAGTAGATTAGAGTGGCATAGAGTTAATTAGAGTACACTGCAGTGGAGTGGCGTAGAGTGGTGCAGAGTAGAGTGGCACAGAGTTCAGTGTTGCAGAGTAGAGTGTAATGGTGTAGAGTGCAGTGTTGCAGAGTAGAGTGCATTGGTGTAGAGTGCAGTGGCATAGGATAGAGTTTTTCAGAGCAGAGTATAGTTGTGTACAGTGCAGTGTAGATTGGCATATAGTATCGGTTTTTAGTAAAGTGGTGTAGAGTGTATTTGAGTACAGTGCAGTGGCGCAGGGTAGATTACAGTGGCGCACAGTGAAGTGGCGTAGAGTGCAGTGGCACATAGTAGAGTGGCGTAGAGTGCAGTGCCGTACAGTGTAGTGGTACAGAGTAGATTAGAATGGCTGAAGTAGAGTGCAGTGACGCAGTTTGGAGTAGCATAGTATGGAGTGGTGCAAAGTAGAGTGCAGTGTCACGGAGTGGTGCACAGTAGAGTGGAGCAGGGTAAAGTGGTAGCACACTGCCATTACAGACAACACGTCTTCAATTGAAATGTCAATTACATTTGCACGGATATACAGTTTTACTGATAAAAGTATACAGTGCACAAATGATGTGTGGAAGTGTCATCACCTAGTATATTGATTTGTTTTGGTCGTATTAAAATATTTGTTTTCACCACACTTCAGAATTTCCCCAAAATGTGCTTCATTTGTGCTTTCCATATTCTGAAATATCTGCACAGTTCATTTACAGCCATTTTTTTTCTGCTAGAAAACAAAATCACATCATTCAGCACATCCCGAGTATCCAGCTAGAAAGAAAATAACATCCTACAGCCTGTCTCACATAGGTACCCAGCAGGATTGTCACATAAATCCTCTCACTTTGAAGTCAGAGAAAGGAAAGTAAACACCAAGCTTCATGGAAGACACAGCCTGACATTTGACCTCTGTCTTTGAATGCACAGCAAATGTGACAAGGTAAGAACAAGATTTAACTGCCTGTTTACGGAATTTCAGTACTGATGGAAGAATACAGTAAATAGGGTTTGGGCAAGAGAAAAGACGAACTCTAGCTGGACTGCCTAAAACAAATAAAGCAAGCAAATAGAAATCAAACAAATGTGAGTTACAAACTACAAAGTCAATGGTAAGCAATGGGAGGAATGCATTCTTAGGTCAGCTTTCAGAATGTCCCCAAGATGTCGTTAGCAAACCAGAGAGCTGCGCTGTCTGGTAGGCTTCGACCTAAAAATAACTTTTGTGCAAGTAAAAATGTTTCATTTACGACTGGAATGGTCACCTGACATCTTACAGCAGTAAGTTTTAAAAAAGAATGGCACACACATCATTCTGTGGGCAACTGCCCATGCATGATGATGCGTAATCATACAAGCACTCATATTCAGAATAATGCGACTACCAGCAATATCATTATGCAGTTGGCATGATAGCTTTTTTTTGTTGCTTATGTTGCACAGCATCACCAAAAAGCCACAAGAGCATGTAGGCAAACCATTTTGGCTTTACAAATGCTTATTTTATGAAGGTGCATTAAAAAACAAATTGCACATAATAGTTTATTCAACATTGGAGGAGCTGAGGGCAGCTGCACAGCCTAAACTCTCTGGTCCAGAGTCACAACACAGTTTTCATGTCCAAGTTCAGCTTAGGTGCATACAAATTACCATTTTCAAGTGTACTGGCAAATGGAGATTCACATTATTGGGATCAGCGGGCATTTCTGCCATGAAATGGAACTCAGACCCTCAGAAAACTTAGAAGTATAGAAGATTTTCAGTATTAGTAAGTTAAGAGAGCCTACATGAGTGTTTCCAGGGAAGGCTTTATAGCCATTGGAAAGGTGATTCACACCCACAAAGATGCAATTTGATGGAGATTCACAATCCTTCCAAACTGTATTAACATAACATTTTTAGATTTACCTTTAATGCTAAACAGGTGGGAGTAAGTGTGTCAACTAGGAGTAGTAAATGCCCACACCCATATTTTATGGGAGTGTAGGACTAGGAATTTTTCCGATGTATCCTCACCGGTGTCACTTCTTGGGTGTGTTATATAAACCGCAGATTTGGCGAATAGATGGAAATCTATGACTTTTGCATTTATTCATGCCTTCCGTAGGCAGCACAATACAACGAGTAGACTTTCAAATTTGAAATTAAGTTTCCGACTCATTTACTATACCTAGTCCCATTTGTCAATCTAGTGGCCACAGTCCATTGATGCATGTCCAATGCCCCTTCCCTCGCCTACAAAAGGCCTGGCAGCTACAGATAACAGAGCTATCACTTTAAAAAACACAATTAACAACATACTGATCTACTGACTACTCAACACGTTGCTGTTCACATTAAGCACATAATATTGGGTTTTGTTATGAAATTTATGTCTCTGTAAGTTATAGAAAACTTCCTCTGCTTTTAACAGTTAACATTTTTGCCAGTGGAACAGTCACAAAAAAAAGGGGATCTCTAGATGGCCAGCAATGGAAACAAGCACTAGCAAAGCCAATAGGTCTTGTCAATGCAAGAGCTATTGATTTTGTCAATGTGCTTTAGCCATGTGGTAGATCAGCACGGCTGCTGTGCAGAATGGTAAAAAACTATTAAATAAAAAGCGCAATGATGCGGCTAGCGCTGGACACGTCTTAGTGCTTTTTTTTTCCTTATGGCTGGTTTGGCAGCATGGACAATAGAAGGGCGGGTGGGAAGGAACGGGCAACACGAACAATGGGGGTAGGAGGAGAAGAAGCAAGACGGACACTGGGGTTGGGAGGCGAAGAGGCAACACGGACAAGGGGGTGGGAGAGGAAAGAACAACAAAGACACATGGGGTTGGAAGGGGAAGAAGCAACAGGAGGGGAAAAAGTAAAAAAGAAAAATA